>VIIQ02000645.1:0-23376 GCA_007449985.2 Desmodesmus armatus
TGTGTTGTTCCAGATCAACCAACAGGTGTGTGTGGGCCACACTGCAGCACACCAGCAGGAGCGGGCGGGCCCCATGAAGCATTCTCAACATTATGATTTTACTTGGTGAAGCATTGGCGGCCCCCTGCACATCCAGATCAGGCTCAGCACAGAACAGCCTTGGCAGCAGCAGCAGCAGTAATTGCAAGAACAGTGCCACTAAGCTGCATGAGACCCACAGCAGAGCTACACAGAAGAAGCAGCCAGCATGCATGGTGCTGGATCAGCAGTTGAAAACCGAAGCAACTGCTCCCTGCCCTTCCTGCAGGTACTTACAGCCAACATGCAACACTAAGGAGGCACCAACGACGACACCGAGTCGAGCCCCACACCATGACCACCAGATGCAAGGAGCAGATGAGACCCATAGGTGGGTGAGACTGGTGTGTCACGCAGCAGCAGCAGAGACATATGCCAGCACCACAGGCAGCTGCCTTGGTGAGGCAGAGCAACCGTGCAGTTGAAGGGTGCCAAACCACAATCGCTGCTACGACGCACAAGCGTTACAGCGCTCAGCTGATCTCAAGGGCAGTGTAGTTGCCACCAACAGCAGTGAATGCCTCCCAAGTGTCTGGCAGTGTGGTGATATCAGATGCAGTCCTGCTGGCTGCATAGGGCATTCAAAAGTAGCATACTGCCCCTTGGACCTTTGTGGGGTAGCGTTCGTGTTGGGGTACAATTGCATACACTGCAGCAGCCAGCTGTGCGTCTCCATCATCCATGTGACTATGCACGTGCTCAATGGACCTCGCATTGCAGTTTAGTTGGGTGGGGTGAAGCAGCAGCTGCCATCCCTGAGGCAGGAGGCTGGCTGCTTCGCTGTGCACCTGGGGACCCAGTCGCTGCAGATGATGAAGTGCTCTGTGTGCCTCAGCCAGCAGCAACATATTTGTCCTGCAGCCCATGCACAGCTCCCTGAACATGTCATTGTTATGTGCTGTTGTAATATGGTGGTTGGCTGGATGGATGTCCTGGACCCCCCTTGTGTGCAGGTGCATTGCGGCGAAACCAAGGCGACATGCGCAAGGCGGGGCGAACATGCGGGCAGCACAGCAGCACAGCAGTGATGAGATGCCACAAGATAGTCGACCCCACACCATATGCAGGCCACACTGGTTGCTGCAAGCAGCAGCTTTACTACAACTGCAGCTGCCAGCCAGGCGCACAGCACGTGGCATGCTTGGGGGGCGGAACCGCCAACCCCAGCGAAACAGCCCTCAACGGCCACGCATGCAGCAGGAAGGGCAGCAGCTGGCAGGGGGTGCTGTATGGATTGTGTGATGCTGAGCAGTTGATTGAGCTATATGCTGTAGAAGCACATAGCCTTGACAAGCCTGAACATGCTGTGTGTTTGAGGGGTTGACCGTGTGCCCTGCGTCAACCGCGAAAATGTCATTGTTGCCGCGGCATGCAGCTTGGTAATCAAAGTGAACGGCCAAGGGCACAGTACTATAGTACTGACACATGCCAACAGTGTGACAGTAGCCTTGCTGAAATGAGGCTCAAGGACCAGTTGTATGCTCAAGAGGTCCTGGGGTAGGGTTTGAGTGTGTTGCGGTTGTTGATGGTTGAGGACATCAGCAACACAACAGCCCTAGCTGCCCTATGCAAAAGATGCCAAGCAGCCAGGCGACAATGGTGACAGTGCCATATGCCAAGGCCAAGGCAAGGGTGGCACAGTAGGTGACGGTGCCCCGGGAGGGTCATGTTGCCGGGTGGTGGGGGGTAGGGGGGTGGCGGCCCAGAAACTGTCATTGGCGACGGCTGCTAGCACAGGCCATGAACACTGGTAAGGCTAGGGTGGTGCACTAGCGCTGCCGAGTGTGACACAATGGCGCACTGTGCCGGGGCCCTTGGAGCCCTGTTGGTGCCAAGTCAGTGCACAGCCCCAGACACAGTGTCTAACCCCTGACCTGCACCCTGACTGACGTCCGTGTTCTCTGCGGAAACACGGACGATTGCGGCCTTGTTTTCAGTGAAATCAATGCTTGTAATGCGTACGTTCTTGTCAGCTCTGCAGCCCCTGTGCAACTCGCCATCTTGATTTTAGCAGTCAGCAGGAGTGTGTCAGCATCTGCTGTGCTGGATTCTTGGTTTCTTCTAGCGGCTTCATCTTGCTCTGCAATTCAAACTGTTGAACTTGTATGTTGTCAAGTAAAAGTTTCAGCTCAGCAGAGAGGCTGGAGCAGCAGCAGCAGCAGCTGAGGGCTGGTGTGATGTTCCAGATCAACCAACAGGTGTGTGGGCCACACTGCAGCACACCAGCAGGAGCATCGGCCCCATGAACATTCTCAACATTATGATTTTACTTGGTGAATGCATTGGAGGCCCCCTGCACATCCAGATCAGGCTCAGCACAGAACAGCCTTGGCAGCAGCAGCAGCAGTAATTGCAAGAACAGTGCCACTAAGCTGCATGAGACCCACAGCAGGCTACACAGAAGAAGCAGCCAGCATGCATGGTGCTGGATCAGCAGTTGAAAACCGAAGCAACTGCTCCCTGCCCTTCCTGCAGGTACTTACAGCCAACATGCAACACTAAGGAGGCACCAACGACGACACGAGTCGAGCCCCACACCATGACCACCAGATGCAAGGAGCAGATGAGACCCATAGGTGGGTGAGACTGGTGTGTCACGCAGCAGCAGCAGAGACATATGCCAGCACCACAGGCAGCTGCCTTGGTGAGGCAGAGCAACCGTGCAGTTGAAGGGTGCCAAACCACAATCGCTGCTACGACGCACAAGCGTTACAGCGCTCAGCTGAGCTCAAGGGCAGTGTAGTTGCCACCACAGCAGTGAATGCCTCCCAAGTGTCTGGCAGTGTGGTGATATCAGATGCAGTCCTGCTGGCTGGCATAGGGCATTCAAAAGTAGCATACTGCCCCTTGGACCTTTGTGGGGTAGCGTTCGTGTTGGGGTACAATTGCATACACTGCAGCAGCCAGCTGTGCGTCTCCTCATCCATGTGACTATGCACGTGCTCAATGGACCTCTTGCATTTAGTTGGGTGGGGTGGATGAAGCAGCAGCTGCCATCCCTGAGGCAGGAGGCTGGCTGCTTCGCTGTGCACCATGGGGACCCCAGTCGCTGCAGATGATGAAGTGCTCTGTGTGCCTCAGCCAGCAGCAACATATTTGTCCTGCAGCCCATGCACAGCTCCCTGAACATGTCATTGTTATGTGCTGTTGTAATATATGTGGTTGGCTGGATGGATGTCCTGGACCCCCCTTTGTGTGCAGGTGCATTGCGGCGAAACCAAGGCGACATGCGCAAGGCGGGGCGAACATGCGGGCAGCACAGCAGCACAGCAGTGATGAGATGCCACAAGATAGTCGACCCCACACCATATGCAGGCCACACTGGTTGCTGCAAGCAGCAGCTTTACTACAACTGCAGCTGCCAGCCAGGCGCACAGCACGTGGCATGCTTGGGGGGCGGAACCGCCAACCCCAGCGAAACAGCCCTCAACGGCCACGCATGCAGCAGGAAGGGCAGCAGCTGGCAGGGGTGCTGTATGGATTGTGTGATGCTGAGCAGTTGATTGAGCTATATGCTGTAGAAGCACATAGCCTTGACAAGCCTGAACATGCTGTTGTGTTTGAGGGGTTGACCGTGTGCCCTGCGTCAAACCGCGAAAATGTCATTGTTGCCGCGGCATGCAGCTTGGTAATCAAAGTGAACGGCCAAGGGCACAGTACTATAGTACTGACACATGCCAACAGTTGTGACAGTAGCCTTGCTGAAATGAGGCTCAAGGACCAGTTGTATGCTCAAGAGGTCCTGGGGTAGGGTTTGAGTGTGTTGCGGTTGTTGATGGTTGAGGACATCAGCAACACAACAGCCCTAGCTGCCCTATGCAAAAGATGCCAAGCAGCCAGGCGACAATGGTGACAGTGCCATATGCCAAGGCCAAGGCAAGGGTGGCACAGTAGGTGACGGTGCCCCGGGAGGGTCATGTTGCCGGTGGTGGGGGGGTAGGGGGGTGGCGGCCCAGAAACTGTCATTGGCGACGGCTGCTAGCACAGGCCATGAACACTGGTAAGGCTAGGGTGGGTGCACTAGCGCTGCCGAGTGTGACACAATGGCGCACTGTGCCGGGGCCCTTGGAGCCCTGTTGGTGCCAAGTCAGTGCACAGCCCCAGACACAGTGTCTAACCCCTGACCTGCACCCTGACTGACGTCCGTGTTCTCTGCGGAAACACGGACGATTGCGGCCTTGTTTTCAGTGAAATCAATGCTTGTAATGCGTACGTTCTTGTCAGCTCTGCAGCCCCTGTGCAACTCGCCATCTTGATTTTAGCAGTCAGCAGGAGTGTCAGCATCTGCTGTGCTGGATTCTTGGTTTCTTCTAGCGGCTTCATCTTGCTCTGCAATTCAAACTGTTGAACTTGTATGTTGTCAAGTAAAAGTTTCAGCTCAGCAGAGAGGCTGGAGCAGCAGCAGCAGCAGCTGAGGGCTGGTGTGATGTTCCAGATCAACCAACAGGTGTGTGGGCCACACTGCAGCACACCAGCAGGAGCATCGGCCCCATGAAGCATTCTCAACATTATGATTTTACTTGGTGAATGCATTGGAGGCCCCCTGCACATCCAGATCAGGCTCAGCACAGAACAGCCTTGGCAGCAGCAGCAGCAGTAATTGCAAGAACAGTGCCACTAAGCTGCATGAGACCCACAGCAGAGCTACACAGAAGAAGCAGCCAGCATGCATGGTGCTGGATCAGCAGTTGAAAACCGAAGCAACTGCTCCCTGCCCTTCCTGCAGGTACTTACAGCCAACATGCAACACTAAGGAGGCACCAACGACGACACGAGTCGAGCCCCACACCATGACCACCAGATGCAAGGAGCAGATGAGACCCATAGGTGGGTGAGACTGGTGTGTCACGCAGCAGCAGCAGAGACATATGCCAGCACCACAGGCAGCTGCCTTGGTGAGGCAGAGCAACCGTGCAGTTGAAGGGTGCCAAACCACAATCGCTGCTACGACGCACAAGCGTTACAGCGCTCAGCTGAGCTCAAGGGCAGTGTAGTTGCCACCAACAGCAGTGAATGCCTCCCAAGTGTCTGGCAGTGTGGTGATATCAGATGCAGTCCTGCTGGCTGGCATAGGGCATTCAAAAGTAGCATACTGCCCCTTGGACCTTTGTGGGGTAGCGTTCGTGTTGGGGTACAATTGCATACACTGCAGCAGCCAGCTGTGCGTCTCCTCATCCATGTGACTATGCACGTGCTCAATGGACCTCTTGCATTTAGTTGGGTGGGGTGGATGAAGCAGCAGCTGCCATCCCTGAGGCAGGAGGCTGGCTGCTTCGCTGTGCACCATGGGGACCCCAGTCGCTGCAGATGATGAAGTGCTCTGTGTGCCTCAGCCAGCAGCAACATATTTGTCCTGCAGCCCATGCACAGCTCCCTGAACATGTCATTGTTATGTGCTGTTGTAATATATGTGGTTGGCTGGATGGATGTCCTGGACCCCCCTTTGTGTGCAGGTGCATTGCGGCGAAACCAAGGCGACATGCGCAAGGCGGGGCGAACATGCGGGCAGCACAGCAGCACAGCAGTGATGAGATGCCACAAGATAGTCGACCCCACACCATATGCAGGCCACACTGGTTGCTGCAAGCAGCAGCTTTACTACAACTGCAGCTGCCAGCCAGGCGCACAGCACGTGGCATGCTTGGGGGGCGGAACCGCCAACCCCAGCGAAACAGCCCTCAACGGCCACGCATGCAGCAGGAAGGGCAGCAGCTGGCAGGGGGTGCTGTATGGATTGTGTGATGCTGAGCAGTTGATTGAGCTATATGCTGTAGAAGCACATAGCCTTGACAAGCCTGAACATGCTGTTGTGTTTGAGGGGTTGACCGTGTGCCCTGCGTCAAACCGCGAAAATGTCATTGTTGCCGCGGCATGCAGCTTGGTAATCAAAGTGAACGGCCAAGGGCACAGTACTATAGTACTGACACATGCCAACAGTTGTGACAGTAGCCTTGCTGAAATGAG
Source organism: Desmodesmus armatus (assembly GCA_007449985.2). Lineage (NCBI taxonomy): Eukaryota > Viridiplantae > Chlorophyta > Chlorophyceae > Sphaeropleales > Scenedesmaceae > Desmodesmus > Desmodesmus armatus. The sequence goes on from VIIQ02000645.1 coordinate 6,043, forward strand.
GCTCAAGGACCAGTTGTATGCTCAAGAGGTCCTGGGGTAGGGTTTGAGTGTGTTGCGGTTGTTGATGGTTGAGGACATCAGCAACACAACAGCCCTAGCTGCCCTATGCAAAAGATGCCAAGCAGCCAGGCGACAATGGTGACAGTGCCATATGCCAAGGCCAAGGCAAGGGTGGCACAGTAGGTGACGGTGCCCCGGGAGGGTCATGTTGCCGGTGGTGGGGGGGTAGGGGGGTGGCGGCCCAGAAACTGTCATTGGCGACGGCTGCTAGCACAGGCCATGAACACTGGTAAGGCTAGGGTGGGTGCACTAGCGCTGCCGAGTGTGACACAATGGCGCACTGTGCCGGGGCCCTTGGAGCCCTGTTGGTGCCAAGTCAGTGCACAGCCCCAGACACAGTGTCTAACCCCTGACCTGCACCCTGACTGACGTCCGTGTTCTCTGCGGAAACACGGACGATTGCGGCCTTGTTTTCAGTGAAATCAATGCTTGTAATGCGTACGTTCTTGTCAGCTCTGCAGCCCCTGTGCAACTCGCCATCTTGATTTTAGCAGTCAGCAGGAGTGTCAGCATCTGCTGTGCTGGATTCTTGGTTTCTTCTAGCGGCTTCATCTTGCTCTGCAATTCAAACTGTTGAACTTGTATGTTGTCAAGTAAAAGTTTCAGCTCAGCAGAGAGGCTGGAGCAGCAGCAGCAGCAGCTGAGGGCTGGTGTGATGTTCCAGATCAACCAACAGGTGTGTGGGCCACACTGCAGCACACCAGCAGGAGCATCGGCCCCATGAAGCATTCTCAACATTATGATTTTACTTGGTGAATGCATTGGAGGCCCCCTGCACATCCAGATCAGGCTCAGCACAGAACAGCCTTGGCAGCAGCAGCAGCAGTAATTGCAAGAACAGTGCCACTAAGCTGCATGAGACCCACAGCAGAGCTACACAGAAGAAGCAGCCAGCATGCATGGTGCTGGATCAGCAGTTGAAAACCGAAGCAACTGCTCCCTGCCCTTCCTGCAGGTACTTACAGCCAACATGCAACACTAAGGAGGCACCAACGACGACACGAGTCGAGCCCCACACCATGACCACCAGATGCAAGGAGCAGATGAGACCCATAGGTGGGTGAGACTGGTGTGTCACGCAGCAGCAGCAGAGACATATGCCAGCACCACAGGCAGCTGCCTTGGTGAGGCAGAGCAACCGTGCAGTTGAAGGGTGCCAAACCACAATCGCTGCTACGACGCACAAGCGTTACAGCGCTCAGCTGAGCTCAAGGGCAGTGTAGTTGCCACCAACAGCAGTGAATGCCTCCCAAGTGTCTGGCAGTGTGGTGATATCAGATGCAGTCCTGCTGGCTGGCATAGGGCATTCAAAAGTAGCATACTGCCCCTTGGACCTTTGTGGGGTAGCGTTCGTGTTGGGGTACAATTGCATACACTGCAGCAGCCAGCTGTGCGTCTCCTCATCCATGTGACTATGCACGTGCTCAATGGACCTCTTGCATTTAGTTGGGTGGGGTGGATGAAGCAGCAGCTGCCATCCCTGAGGCAGGAGGCTGGCTGCTTCGCTGTGCACCATGGGGACCCCAGTCGCTGCAGATGATGAAGTGCTCTGTGTGCCTCAGCCAGCAGCAACATATTTGTCCTGCAGCCCATGCACAGCTCCCTGAACATGTCATTGTTATGTGCTGTTGTAATATATGTGGTTGGCTGGATGGATGTCCTGGACCCCCCTTTGTGTGCAGGTGCATTGCGGCGAAACCAAGGCGACATGCGCAAGGCGGGGCGAACATGCGGGCAGCACAGCAGCACAGCAGTGATGAGATGCCACAAGATAGTCGACCCCACACCATATGCAGGCCACACTGGTTGCTGCAAGCAGCAGCTTTACTACAACTGCAGCTGCCAGCCAGGCGCACAGCACGTGGCATGCTTGGGGGGCGGAACCGCCAACCCCAGCGAAACAGCCCTCAACGGCCACGCATGCAGCAGGAAGGGCAGCAGCTGGCAGGGGGTGCTGTATGGATTGTGTGATGCTGAGCAGTTGATTGAGCTATATGCTGTAGAAGCACATAGCCTTGACAAGCCTGAACATGCTGTTGTGTTTGAGGGGTTGACCGTGTGCCCTGCGTCAAACCGCGAAAATGTCATTGTTGCCGCGGCATGCAGCTTGGTAATCAAAGTGAACGGCCAAGGGCACAGTACTATAGTACTGACACATGCCAACAGTTGTGACAGTAGCCTTGCTGAAATGAGGCTCAAGGACCAGTTGTATGCTCAAGAGGTCCTGGGGTAGGGTTTGAGTGTGTTGCGGTTGTTGATGGTTGAGGACATCAGCAACACAACAGCCCTAGCTGCCCTATGCAAAAGATGCCAAGCAGCCAGGCGACAATGGTGACAGTGCCATATGCCAAGGCCAAGGCAAGGGTGGCACAGTAGGTGACGGTGCCCCGGGAGGGTCATGTTGCCGGTGGTGGGGGGGTAGGGGGGTGGCGGCCCAGAAACTGTCATTGGCGACGGCTGCTAGCACAGGCCATGAACACTGGTAAGGCTAGGGTGGGTGCACTAGCGCTGCCGAGTGTGACACAATGGCGCACTGTGCCGGGGCCCTTGGAGCCCTGTTGGTGCCAAGTCAGTGCACAGCCCCAGACACAGTGTCTAACCCCTGACCTGCACCCTGACTGACGTCCGTGTTCTCTGCGGAAACACGGACGATTGCGGCCTTGTTTTCAGTGAAATCAATGCTTGTAATGCGTACGTTCTTGTCAGCTCTGCAGCCCCTGTGCAACTCGCCATCTTGATTTTAGCAGTCAGCAGGAGTGTCAGCATCTGCTGTGCTGGATTCTTGGTTTCTTCTAGCGGCTTCATCTTGCTCTGCAATTCAAACTGTTGAACTTGTATGTTGTCAAGTAAAAGTTTCAGCTCAGCAGAGAGGCTGGAGCAGCAGCAGCAGCAGCTGAGGGCTGGTGTGATGTTCCAGATCAACCAACAGGTGTGTGGGCCACACTGCAGCACACCAGCAGGAGCATCGGCCCCATGAAGCATTCTCAACATTATGATTTTACTTGGTGAATGCATTGGAGGCCCCCTGCACATCCAGATCAGGCTCAGCACAGAACAGCCTTGGCAGCAGCAGCAGCAGTAATTGCAAGAACAGTGCCACTAAGCTGCATGAGACCCACAGCAGAGCTACACAGAAGAAGCAGCCAGCATGCATGGTGCTGGATCAGCAGTTGAAAACCGAAGCAACTGCTCCCTGCCCTTCCTGCAGGTACTTACAGCCAACATGCAACACTAAGGAGGCACCAACGACGACACGAGTCGAGCCCCACACCATGACCACCAGATGCAAGGAGCAGATGAGACCCATAGGTGGGTGAGACTGGTGTGTCACGCAGCAGCAGCAGAGACATATGCCAGCACCACAGGCAGCTGCCTTGGTGAGGCAGAGCAACCGTGCAGTTGAAGGGTGCCAAACCACAATCGCTGCTACGACGCACAAGCGTTACAGCGCTCAGCTGAGCTCAAGGGCAGTGTAGTTGCCACCAACAGCAGTGAATGCCTCCCAAGTGTCTGGCAGTGTGGTGATATCAGATGCAGTCCTGCTGGCTGGCATAGGGCATTCAAAAGTAGCATACTGCCCCTTGGACCTTTGTGGGGTAGCGTTCGTGTTGGGGTACAATTGCATACACTGCAGCAGCCAGCTGTGCGTCTCCTCATCCATGTGACTATGCACGTGCTCAATGGACCTCTTGCATTTAGTTGGGTGGGGTGGATGAAGCAGCAGCTGCCATCCCTGAGGCAGGAGGCTGGCTGCTTCGCTGTGCACCATGGGGACCCCAGTCGCTGCAGATGATGAAGTGCTCTGTGTGCCTCAGCCAGCAGCAACATATTTGTCCTGCAGCCCATGCACAGCTCCCTGAACATGTCATTGTTATGTGCTGTTGTAATATATGTGGTTGGCTGGATGGATGTCCTGGACCCCCCTTTGTGTGCAGGTGCATTGCGGCGAAACCAAGGCGACATGCGCAAGGCGGGGCGAACATGCGGGCAGCACAGCAGCACAGCAGTGATGAGATGCCACAAGATAGTCGACCCCACACCATATGCAGGCCACACTGGTTGCTGCAAGCAGCAGCTTTACTACAACTGCAGCTGCCAGCCAGGCGCACAGCACGTGGCATGCTTGGGGGGCGGAACCGCCAACCCCAGCGAAACAGCCCTCAACGGCCACGCATGCAGCAGGAAGGGCAGCAGCTGGCAGGGGGTGCTGTATGGATTGTGTGATGCTGAGCAGTTGATTGAGCTATATGCTGTAGAAGCACATAGCCTTGACAAGCCTGAACATGCTGTTGTGTTTGAGGGGTTGACCGTGTGCCCTGCGTCAAACCGCGAAAATGTCATTGTTGCCGCGGCATGCAGCTTGGTAATCAAAGTGAACGGCCAAGGGCACAGTACTATAGTACTGACACATGCCAACAGTTGTGACAGTAGCCTTGCTGAAATGAGGCTCAAGGACCAGTTGTATGCTCAAGAGGTCCTGGGGTAGGGTTTGAGTGTGTTGCGGTTGTTGATGGTTGAGGACATCAGCAACACAACAGCCCTAGCTGCCCTATGCAAAAGATGCCAAGCAGCCAGGCGACAATGGTGACAGTGCCATATGCCAAGGCCAAGGCAAGGGTGGCACAGTAGGTGACGGTGCCCCGGGAGGGTCATGTTGCCGGTGGTGGGGGGGTAGGGGGGTGGCGGCCCAGAAACTGTCATTGGCGACGGCTGCTAGCACAGGCCATGAACACTGGTAAGGCTAGGGTGGGTGCACTAGCGCTGCCGAGTGTGACACAATGGCGCACTGTGCCGGGGCCCTTGGAGCCCTGTTGGTGCCAAGTCAGTGCACAGCCCCAGACACAGTGTCTAACCCCTGACCTGCACCCTGACTGACGTCCGTGTTCTCTGCGGAAACACGGACGATTGCGGCCTTGTTTTCAGTGAAATCAATGCTTGTAATGCGTACGTTCTTGTCAGCTCTGCAGCCCCTGTGCAACTCGCCATCTTGATTTTAGCAGTCAGCAGGAGTGTCAGCATCTGCTGTGCTGGATTCTTGGTTTCTTCTAGCGGCTTCATCTTGCTCTGCAATTCAAACTGTTGAACTTGTATGTTGTCAAGTAAAAGTTTCAGCTCAGCAGAGAGGCTGGAGCAGCAGCAGCAGCAGCTGAGGGCTGGTGTGATGTTCCAGATCAACCAACAGGTGTGTGGGCCACACTGCAGCACACCAGCAGGAGCATCGGCCCCATGAAGCATTCTCAACATTATGATTTTACTTGGTGAATGCATTGGAGGCCCCCTGCACATCCAGATCAGGCTCAGCACAGAACAGCCTTGGCAGCAGCAGCAGCAGTAATTGCAAGAACAGTGCCACTAAGCTGCATGAGACCCACAGCAGAGCTACACAGAAGAAGCAGCCAGCATGCATGGTGCTGGATCAGCAGTTGAAAACCGAAGCAACTGCTCCCTGCCCTTCCTGCAGGTACTTACAGCCAACATGCAACACTAAGGAGGCACCAACGACGACACGAGTCGAGCCCCACACCATGACCACCAGATGCAAGGAGCAGATGAGACCCATAGGTGGGTGAGACTGGTGTGTCACGCAGCAGCAGCAGAGACATATGCCAGCACCACAGGCAGCTGCCTTGGTGAGGCAGAGCAACCGTGCAGTTGAAGGGTGCCAAACCACAATCGCTGCTACGACGCACAAGCGTTACAGCGCTCAGCTGAGCTCAAGGGCAGTGTAGTTGCCACCAACAGCAGTGAATGCCTCCCAAGTGTCTGGCAGTGTGGTGATATCAGATGCAGTCCTGCTGGCTGGCATAGGGCATTCAAAAGTAGCATACTGCCCCTTGGACCTTTGTGGGGTAGCGTTCGTGTTGGGGTACAATTGCATACACTGCAGCAGCCAGCTGTGCGTCTCCTCATCCATGTGACTATGCACGTGCTCAATGGACCTCTTGCATTTAGTTGGGTGGGGTGGATGAAGCAGCAGCTGCCATCCCTGAGGCAGGAGGCTGGCTGCTTCGCTGTGCACCATGGGGACCCCAGTCGCTGCAGATGATGAAGTGCTCTGTGTGCCTCAGCCAGCAGCAACATATTTGTCCTGCAGCCCATGCACAGCTCCCTGAACATGTCATTGTTATGTGCTGTTGTAATATATGTGGTTGGCTGGATGGATGTCCTGGACCCCCCTTTGTGTGCAGGTGCATTGCGGCGAAACCAAGGCGACATGCGCAAGGCGGGGCGAACATGCGGGCAGCACAGCAGCACAGCAGTGATGAGATGCCACAAGATAGTCGACCCCACACCATATGCAGGCCACACTGGTTGCTGCAAGCAGCAGCTTTACTACAACTGCAGCTGCCAGCCAGGCGCACAGCACGTGGCATGCTTGGGGGGCGGAACCGCCAACCCCAGCGAAACAGCCCTCAACGGCCACGCATGCAGCAGGAAGGGCAGCAGCTGGCAGGGGGTGCTGTATGGATTGTGTGATGCTGAGCAGTTGATTGAGCTATATGCTGTAGAAGCACATAGCCTTGACAAGCCTGAACATGCTGTTGTGTTTGAGGGGTTGACCGTGTGCCCTGCGTCAAACCGCGAAAATGTCATTGTTGCCGCGGCATGCAGCTTGGTAATCAAAGTGAACGGCCAAGGGCACAGTACTATAGTACTGACACATGCCAACAGTTGTGACAGTAGCCTTGCTGAAATGAGGCTCAAGGACCAGTTGTATGCTCAAGAGGTCCTGGGGTAGGGTTTGAGTGTGTTGCGGTTGTTGATGGTTGAGGACATCAGCAACACAACAGCCCTAGCTGCCCTATGCAAAAGATGCCAAGCAGCCAGGCGACAATGGTGACAGTGCCATATGCCAAGGCCAAGGCAAGGGTGGCACAGTAGGTGACGGTGCCCCGGGAGGGTCATGTTGCCGGTGGTGGGGGGGTAGGGGGGTGGCGGCCCAGAAACTGTCATTGGCGACGGCTGCTAGCACAGGCCATGAACACTGGTAAGGCTAGGGTGGGTGCACTAGCGCTGCCGAGTGTGACACAATGGCGCACTGTGCCGGGGCCCTTGGAGCCCTGTTGGTGCCAAGTCAGTGCACAGCCCCAGACACAGTGTCTAACCCCTGACCTGCACCCTGACTGACGTCCGTGTTCTCTGCGGAAACACGGACGATTGCGGCCTTGTTTTCAGTGAAATCAATGCTTGTAATGCGTACGTTCTTGTCAGCTCTGCAGCCCCTGTGCAACTCGCCATCTTGATTTTAGCAGTCAGCAGGAGTGTCAGCATCTGCTGTGCTGGATTCTTGGTTTCTTCTAGCGGCTTCATCTTGCTCTGCAATTCAAACTGTTGAACTTGTATGTTGTCAAGTAAAAGTTTCAGCTCAGCAGAGAGGCTGGAGCAGCAGCAGCAGCAGCTGAGGGCTGGTGTGATGTTCCAGATCAACCAACAGGTGTGTGGGCCACACTGCAGCACACCAGCAGGAGCATCGGCCCCATGAAGCATTCTCAACATTATGATTTTACTTGGTGAATGCATTGGAGGCCCCCTGCACATCCAGATCAGGCTCAGCACAGAACAGCCTTGGCAGCAGCAGCAGCAGTAATTGCAAGAACAGTGCCACTAAGCTGCATGAGACCCACAGCAGAGCTACACAGAAGAAGCAGCCAGCATGCATGGTGCTGGATCAGCAGTTGAAAACCGAAGCAACTGCTCCCTGCCCTTCCTGCAGGTACTTACAGCCAACATGCAACACTAAGGAGGCACCAACGACGACACGAGTCGAGCCCCACACCATGACCACCAGATGCAAGGAGCAGATGAGACCCATAGGTGGGTGAGACTGGTGTGTCACGCAGCAGCAGCAGAGACATATGCCAGCACCACAGGCAGCTGCCTTGGTGAGGCAGAGCAACCGTGCAGTTGAAGGGTGCCAAACCACAATCGCTGCTACGACGCACAAGCGTTACAGCGCTCAGCTGAGCTCAAGGGCAGTGTAGTTGCCACCAACAGCAGTGAATGCCTCCCAAGTGTCTGGCAGTGTGGTGATATCAGATGCAGTCCTGCTGGCTGGCATAGGGCATTCAAAAGTAGCATACTGCCCCTTGGACCTTTGTGGGGTAGCGTTCGTGTTGGGGTACAATTGCATACACTGCAGCAGCCAGCTGTGCGTCTCCTCATCCATGTGACTATGCACGTGCTCAATGGACCTCTTGCATTTAGTTGGGTGGGGTGGATGAAGCAGCAGCTGCCATCCCTGAGGCAGGAGGCTGGCTGCTTCGCTGTGCACCATGGGGACCCCAGTCGCTGCAGATGATGAAGTGCTCTGTGTGCCTCAGCCAGCAGCAACATATTTGTCCTGCAGCCCATGCACAGCTCCCTGAACATGTCATTGTTATGTGCTGTTGTAATATATGTGGTTGGCTGGATGGATGTCCTGGACCCCCCTTTGTGTGCAGGTGCATTGCGGCGAAACCAAGGCGACATGCGCAAGGCGGGGCGAACATGCGGGCAGCACAGCAGCACAGCAGTGATGAGATGCCACAAGATAGTCGACCCCACACCATATGCAGGCCACACTGGTTGCTGCAAGCAGCAGCTTTACTACAACTGCAGCTGCCAGCCAGGCGCACAGCACGTGGCATGCTTGGGGGGCGGAACCGCCAACCCCAGCGAAACAGCCCTCAACGGCCACGCATGCAGCAGGAAGGGCAGCAGCTGGCAGGGGGTGCTGTATGGATTGTGTGATGCTGAGCAGTTGATTGAGCTATATGCTGTAGAAGCACATAGCCTTGACAAGCCTGAACATGCTGTTGTGTTTGAGGGGTTGACCGTGTGCCCTGCGTCAAACCGCGAAAATGTCATTGTTGCCGCGGCATGCAGCTTGGTAATCAAAGTGAACGGCCAAGGGCACAGTACTATAGTACTGACACATGCCAACAGTTGTGACAGTAGCCTTGCTGAAATGAGGCTCAAGGACCAGTTGTATGCTCAAGAGGTCCTGGGGTAGGGTTTGAGTGTGTTGCGGTTGTTGATGGTTGAGGACATCAGCAACACAACAGCCCTAGCTGCCCTATGCAAAAGATGCCAAGCAGCCAGGCGACAATGGTGACAGTGCCATATGCCAAGGCCAAGGCAAGGGTGGCACAGTAGGTGACGGTGCCCCGGGAGGGTCATGTTGCCGGTGGTGGGGGGGTAGGGGGGTGGCGGCCCAGAAACTGTCATTGGCGACGGCTGCTAGCACAGGCCATGAACACTGGTAAGGCTAGGGTGGGTGCACTAGCGCTGCCGAGTGTGACACAATGGCGCACTGTGCCGGGGCCCTTGGAGCCCTGTTGGTGCCAAGTCAGTGCACAGCCCCAGACACAGTGTCTAACCCCTGACCTGCACCCTGACTGACGTCCGTGTTCTCTGCGGAAACACGGACGATTGCGGCCTTGTTTTCAGTGAAATCAATGCTTGTAATGCGTACGTTCTTGTCAGCTCTGCAGCCCCTGTGCAACTCGCCATCTTGATTTTAGCAGTCAGCAGGAGTGTCAGCATCTGCTGTGCTGGATTCTTGGTTTCTTCTAGCGGCTTCATCTTGCTCTGCAATTCAAACTGTTGAACTTGTATGTTGTCAAGTAAAAGTTTCAGCTCAGCAGAGAGGCTGGAGCAGCAGCAGCAGCAGCTGAGGGCTGGTGTGATGTTCCAGATCAACCAACAGGTGTGTGGGCCACACTGCAGCACACCAGCAGGAGCATCGGCCCCATGAAGCATTCTCAACATTATGATTTTACTTGGTGAATGCATTGGAGGCCCCCTGCACATCCAGATCAGGCTCAGCACAGAACAGCCTTGGCAGCAGCAGCAGCAGTAATTGCAAGAACAGTGCCACTAAGCTGCATGAGACCCACAGCAGAGCTACACAGAAGAAGCAGCCAGCATGCATGGTGCTGGATCAGCAGTTGAAAACCGAAGCAACTGCTCCCTGCCCTTCCTGCAGGTACTTACAGCCAACATGCAACACTAAGGAGGCACCAACGACGACACGAGTCGAGCCCCACACCATGACCACCAGATGCAAGGAGCAGATGAGACCCATAGGTGGGTGAGACTGGTGTGTCACGCAGCAGCAGCAGAGACATATGCCAGCACCACAGGCAGCTGCCTTGGTGAGGCAGAGCAACCGTGCAGTTGAAGGGTGCCAAACCACAATCGCTGCTACGACGCACAAGCGTTACAGCGCTCAGCTGAGCTCAAGGGCAGTGTAGTTGCCACCAACAGCAGTGAATGCCTCCCAAGTGTCTGGCAGTGTGGTGATATCAGATGCAGTCCTGCTGGCTGGCATAGGGCATTCAAAAGTAGCATACTGCCCCTTGGACCTTTGTGGGGTAGCGTTCGTGTTGGGGTACAATTGCATACACTGCAGCAGCCAGCTGTGCGTCTCCTCATCCATGTGACTATGCACGTGCTCAATGGACCTCTTGCATTTAGTTGGGTGGGGTGGATGAAGCAGCAGCTGCCATCCCTGAGGCAGGAGGCTGGCTGCTTCGCTGTGCACCATGGGGACCCCAGTCGCTGCAGATGATGAAGTGCTCTGTGTGCCTCAGCCAGCAGCAACATATTTGTCCTGCAGCCCATGCACAGCTCCCTGAACATGTCATTGTTATGTGCTGTTGTAATATATGTGGTTGGCTGGATGGATGTCCTGGACCCCCCTTTGTGTGCAGGTGCATTGCGGCGAAACCAAGGCGACATGCGCAAGGCGGGGCGAACATGCGGGCAGCACAGCAGCACAGCAGTGATGAGATGCCACAAGATAGTCGACCCCACACCATATGCAGGCCACACTGGTTGCTGCAAGCAGCAGCTTTACTACAACTGCAGCTGCCAGCCAGGCGCACAGCACGTGGCATGCTTGGGGGGCGGAACCGCCAACCCCAGCGAAACAGCCCTCAACGGCCACGCATGCAGCAGGAAGGGCAGCAGCTGGCAGGGGGTGCTGTATGGATTGTGTGATGCTGAGCAGTTGATTGAGCTATATGCTGTAGAAGCACATAGCCTTGACAAGCCTGAACATGCTGTTGTGTTTGAGGGGTTGACCGTGTGCCCTGCGTCAAACCGCGAAAATGTCATTGTTGCCGCGGCATGCAGCTTGGTAATCAAAGTGAACGGCCAAGGGCACAGTACTATAGTACTGACACATGCCAACAGTTGTGACAGTAGCCTTGCTGAAATGAGGCTCAAGGACCAGTTGTATGCTCAAGAGGTCCTGGGGTAGGGTTTGAGTGTGTTGCGGTTGTTGATGGTTGAGGACATCAGCAACACAACAGCCCTAGCTGCCCTATGCAAAAGATGCCAAGCAGCCAGGCGACAATGGTGACAGTGCCATATGCCAAGGCCAAGGCAAGGGTGGCACAGTAGGTGACGGTGCCCCGGGAGGGTCATGTTGCCGGTGGTGGGGGGGTAGGGGGGTGGCGGCCCAGAAACTGTCATTGGCGACGGCTGCTAGCACAGGCCATGAACACTGGTAAGGCTAGGGTGGGTGCACTAGCGCTGCCGAGTGTGACACAATGGCGCACTGTGCCGGGGCCCTTGGAGCCCTGTTGGTGCCAAGTCAGTGCACAGCCCCAGACACAGTGTCTAACCCCTGACCTGCACCCTGACTGACGTCCGTGTTCTCTGCGGAAACACGGACGATTGCGGCCTTGTTTTCAGTGAAATCAATGCTTGTAATGCGTACGTTCTTGTCAGCTCTGCAGCCCCTGTGCAACTCGCCATCTTGATTTTAGCAGTCAGCAGGAGTGTCAGCATCTGCTGTGCTGGATTCTTGGTTTCTTCTAGCGGCTTCATCTTGCTCTGCAATTCAAACTGTTGAACTTGTATGTTGTCAAGTAAAAGTTTCAGCTCAGCAGAGAGGCTGGAGCAGCAGCAGCAGCAGCTGAGGGCTGGTGTGATGTTCCAGATCAACCAACAGGTGTGTGGGCCACACTGCAGCACACCAGCAGGAGCATCGGCCCCATGAAGCATTCTCAACATTATGATTTTATTGGTGAATGCATTGGAGGCCCCCTGCACATCCAGATCAGGCTCAGCACAGAACAGCCTTGGCAGCAGCAGCAGCAGTAATTGCAAGAACAGTGCCACTAAGCTGCATGAGACCCACAGCAGAGCTACACAGAAGAAGCAGCCAGCATGCATGGTGCTGGATCAGCAGTTGAAAACCGAAGCAACTGCTCCCTGCCCTTCCTGCAGGTACTTACAGCCAACATGCAACACTAAGGAGGCACCAACGACGACACGAGTCGAGCCCCACACCATGACCACCAGATGCAAGGAGCAGATGAGACCCATAGGTGGGTGAGACTGGTGTGTCACGCAGCAGCAGCAGAGACATATGCCAGCACCACAGGCAGCTGCCTTGGTGAGGCAGAGCAACCGTGCAGTTGAAGGGTGCCAAACCACAATCGCTGCTACGACGCACAAGCGTTACAGCGCTCAGCTGAGCTCAAGGGCAGTGTAGTTGCCACCAACAGCAGTGAATGCCTCCCAAGTGTCTGGCAGTGTGGTGATATCAGATGCAGTCCTGCTGGCTGGCATAGGGCATTCAAAAGTAGCATACTGCCCCTTGGACCTTTGTGGGGTAGCGTTCGTGTTGGGGTACAATTGCATACACTGCAGCAGCCAGCTGTGCGTCTCCTCATCCATGTGACTATGCACGTGCTCAATGGACCTCTTGCATTTAGTTGGGTGGGGTGGATGAAGCAGCAGCTGCCATCCCTGAGGCAGGAGGCTGGCTGCTTCGCTGTGCACCATGGGGACCCCAGTCGCTGCAGATGATGAAGTGCTCTGTGTGCCTCAGCCAGCAGCAACATATTTGTCCTGCAGCCCATGCACAGCTCCCTGAACATGTCATTGTTATGTGCTGTTGTAATATATGTGGTTGGCTGGATGGATGTCCTGGACCCCCCTTTGTGTGCAGGTGCATTGCGGCGAAACCAAGGCGACATGCGCAAGGCGGGGCGAACATGCGGGCAGCACAGCAGCACAGCAGTGATGAGATGCCACAAGATAGTCGACCCCACACCATATGCAGGCCACACTGGTTGCTGCAAGCAGCAGCTTTACTACAACTGCAGCTGCCAGCCAGGCGCACAGCACGTGGCATGCTTGGGGGGCGGAACCGCCAACCCCAGCGAAACAGCCCTCAACGGCCACGCATGCAGCAGGAAGGGCAGCAGCTGGCAGGGGGTGCTGTATGGATTGTGTGATGCTGAGCAGTTGATTGAGCTATATGCTGTAGAAGCACATAGCCTTGACAAGCCTGAACATGCTGTTGTGTTTGAGGGGTTGACCGTGTGCCCTGCGTCAAACCGCGAAAATGTCATTGTTGCCGCGGCATGCAGCTTGGTAATCAAAGTGAACGGCCAAGGGCACAGTACTATAGTACTGACACATGCCAACAGTTGTGACAGTAGCCTTGCTGAAATGAGGCTCAAGGACCAGTTGTATGCTCAAGAGGTCCTGGGGTAGGGTTTGAGTGTGTTGCGGTTGTTGATGGTTGAGGACATCAGCAACACAACAGCCCTAGCTGCCCTATGCAAAAGATGCCAAGCAGCCAGGCGACAATGGTGACAGTGCCATATGCCAAGGCCAAGGCAAGGGTGGCACAGTAGGTGACGGTGCCCCGGGAGGGTCATGTTGCCGTGGTGGGGGGGGTAGGGGGGTGGCGGCCCAGAAACTGTCATTGGCGACGGCTGCTAGCACAGGCCATGAACACTGGTAAGGCTAGGGTGGGTGCACTAGCGCTGCCGAGTGTGACACAATGGCGCACTGTGCCGGGGCCCTTGGAGCCCTGTTGGTGCCAAGTCAGTGCACAGCCCCAGACACAGGGGGTGGACAATGAATCTCGCGGGTGTTGCAGTCAGCTGTAGAGCAAGTCCTAAGGAACAAAGTGATATGCTTAAAAAATGCAGCCTTGCTCTGGTGTTTCCGCAATTTGAATAAACGTATGCCCCGCTGCGCAGATTGGCGGTAAGCGGAATTCTCGTTTTTTGGCCCAGCTGGCCCCAGCACTGGCTCTCAAATGTTTGTCCTGTATCTCTGCAAGGCCGTGCTAGCTTGTGCCTTGTATCTGTGCGGTGTACATGCAGCAAGAGCGAAGTATTGCTGCAGTGAGATTGTGCTGTCTCGCCCTGTACTGTGTTGGAGCGGTGAAATTGGCATTCTGGGACCTGGGGTAACTGATGTGACCTTCAGCATACTGTACCACATAAAGGCCTCACCGCGGGCTCATCTGCGTAGCTGATTCCGCTTGATAGTGTTGTTGTGAGTCGAAATGTGCTGCCAGTCGCTGCTGTGTGGTTGCTCTTTTGTCCGTGGTTGGCTGACGTAACCGTTGACTGTGTTTCTGGCGCTGCTGAGCCTCTCAGGAGTCTTTGGACCGAGCTACGCGAGAACAGCCTGGCAAGCCTCGTAACTTTGTGGAAGGAATGCGCACATTAAACGCAATTGCTTTGCATGAGAACGCTGCACACGAGTGCGTCTGCTTGGGCTGAGCCGGCGAAACCCCCAGAGAATCATTGTCCCCCCCCCTGACTGCATGCTACCGGCCTGCGCAGCTTGTTTGTGCGGTCCAACGAAGGCTGGATGAATATGCGGGGGCCCACTGGCACATGGGGACTGCTTGGCCAGATGACTAACCTGACAAAGCTACAGCTTACATTTGACCACCATTGTGACGTAAGAGGGGTGGGGTATGGATTGGGCTTCCCTTCCGGTGACTTCTGAGACACGGCCTTCAGTGTCGTCTAAAGATTAAACGACAGCCTGGTGTTGCCAACATAGTCATCAGAGATGGCGGGCCAGCTGAACTGGATCTCCCAACTGCCAGCTTTGAGCGGCAGATGCACTGCGCGGCAGCTGATGATGAGTGACACCGCCACTCTCACACTACTATAACTGAAAACCCTCTGCATGCTGTTGTGCAGAGCAGTGATCATGATACTCACTGGCTGGTTGCTGTCTTTGCTTGCTAGCTGTCATGTTGCACTGCGTCATTTGACGGCATACCGCTTTGCTGGCAACACAACATAACCATGTGCTGCTCATGCTTTGCTCTGCTCTGTAAGCGTATGAGCCCTGCTGCTAAGACACCATGCAAATGTGGTGTACATGCTTGCAGGCATGTGAGCCCTGCACCCACACCAACCTGCAAGAGCTCACCGCCCTAGACAAGCTACAGTCCCTGGTCATCAAGGCACCTATGGCAGTGCGTGCCTGGTTCGGCGAGGTTGAGGAAGGTATGTAGGGCTACGCTTGCATACAGGGTGCTGGTGTGCTTCTGTGCAGCTGTGCATGCATTTGTAACAGTTACCAATGTGCCTGTTGGTTTTCTGACAAAATGCCAGCTGCTACATAACACTGTTATAACAGTGTAACGTTTCCTGGCACTACAGGTATCCCTCCTGAGGAGTATGTCGATGCAGCACTACAGCTGGCACAGCAGCAGTTCCCAGGCGCTTGACCTCCCTCACTGAACTGACGCTACCCTTGGCGGCCCTGCATGACATCAGCAGTGTCAACGGTGTGTCAAGCTGCGTGCTCTGAAGCTCAAAGAAACAGATGCACCTCATCAGTGGAATCCAACGGAGTGGGCGGCAATAGCTCAGCTGAAACTCCTGACATGCCTGAAGGTCGATGTCGACCTTGCTGGTCACTACAACGACTCATCGGACGATAAACTTGAGACAGAGCATTTCACGGTGTACTCAAAGAGCTGAAGGAGCTACGAGCTGTGGGGTCGTGGACTTGGGCGCTTGCGTCCCTGCAGGTGCTACAGAGCCTTACCAACTTAACCGCTGTCTATGGCAGCTGGGTTGGGATGAGGCAGTTGACCTCTCCAGGCTAGCTTGCCCACACATTAGGGAGCTGAAAGGGACAGTAAGTCGCGCTGCCTGGCTCGTTTTTCCCAACCTGGTGTGTGTCAAGCTTGACAGGACAACAGCCGATGGCTTGAAGAGCTCAGCCGCTCCTGTACAGCTTTGCAGACGCTGAGGGTTGCCGCGTGGCTCAATTTCCCGTCTGTGGATGGGTGTGGCTCGGTGTTTAGGTCTCTGGCGACACTGCAGCACCTCTCACACCTTGACTTTGGGCTGTCCAAAGATGCTGACCTCATGGTTTTCACGCACGTGGCTGCGACAGTGGGCTTTCCCCAGCTGCGGTCTCTGTGTGTAAGAGGCCGCCTGTCGGTGTTTGCGCTGCTGCAGCTACCGTTCGTTCGGGGGTTGAGGGAGTTGTCGGTGGCGTGCGGCGACTGCCGGCACGCCAGCTTTACTGCAGAAGGTGTTGGTGCGTGGCTGGTTGCTGTGGCTGTGATCCCTAAGGTGTCTGTGGAGCTGTACCCAGGGGCGAGTTCTGTACAGGAGTTGCGGGAGCTTGTAGAGGCTGCTCAGCAGTGGGTGAAACAGAGAGGATTGCCCCTGCCGGCAACCCTTAGAATTTCTGACTAGATCATGAAGGTTTAGTCCATGGACAGGCCAGCGGACTAAAGTTGCAGGTTTGACAGGTTTGGCCGAAGTGAGTCAGTGAGCCATGTGGTGCCTGTGGGGTGGTCTAGACAGATCTGTACAGTTGCAGTCGTTTCCGTGGCCGCACTGCATGGCTGGGGGCGTGGGAAGTGTTGTCTTTGCTGAGCTCAAGTCAGTCAGTCCCTTGTTTTGGTGTATGTGGCAGCCTACCGCATATGATTGGTAGACACTGGGGGTCAGTGCTCGACGCACCTAGGTGAGCACGCCAGGAGGCCTCCTGCGCGCTCACCCACAGTGGTACCTTGCGATTGAGTACGGCGGTGCACATCATGTGTTGCATCGAGGTGGAGATACGATTTTGCACCTGATAAGTACCGCAAGGGCTGTCACTGTGGACCCACTCATACACTTCCAGCACACTCACTGACTTGGCAATTTGTCTTGTTGTGGGCTTATGACTCTGAGAGTCTATATCACAGCGTGCATTTCAGGAGAGTCAGTTCTGACTGAGCCAATTGAATTTGACGCAATGCTGCTGTGTGGGCCACTGTGCACAGCCTCTAAGCACATGCATCTTGAGCGGCTCATGAACATTACCGGAAAAGGCCGCCTGGCAATCCAGACCGTGGCTTCAAAGCTGTGTGTAGGGCACAGGAATAGTTGCTGATGAAACATTGTGGTGGGATGATTGCAAGCCAGCGTTCTCTTGCGAACACTGTTGACCGGGCCCGGGCGCCCGCCTGGCAGTCAGCGGAAGCACAAGCATTATCCTTGCCGTGCA
>VIIQ02000646.1:0-47015 GCA_007449985.2 Desmodesmus armatus
GCATGCAGCAGGAAGGGCAGCAGCTGGCAGGGGTGCTGTATGGATTGTGTGATGCTGAGCAGTTGATTGAGCTATATGCTGTAGAAGCACATAGCCTTGACAAGCCTGACATGCTTTGTGTTTGAGGGTTGACCGTGTGCCCTGCGTCAAACCGCGAAAATGTCATTGTTGCCGCGGCATGCAGCTTGGTAATCAAAGTGAACGGCAAGGGCACAGTACTATAGTACCTGACACATGCCAACAGTTGTGACAGTAGCCTTGCTGAAATGAGGCTCAAGGACCAGTTGTATGCTCAAGAGGTCCTGGGTAGGTTTGAGTGTGTTGCGGTTGTTGATGGTTGAGGACATCAGCAACACAACAGCCCTAGCTGCCCTATGCAAAGATGCCAAGCAGCCAGGCGACAATGGTGACAGTGCCATATGCCAAGCCAAGGCAGGGTGGCACAGTAGGTGACGGTGCCCCCGTAGGGTCATGTTGCCGGTGGTGGGGGGGTAGGGGGGTGGCGGCCCAGAAACTGTCATTGGCGACGGCTGCTAGCACAGGCCATGAACACGGTAAGGCTAGGGTGGGTGCACTAGCGCTGCGGAGTGTGACACAATGGCGCACTGTGCCGGGCCCTTGGAGCCCTGTTGGTGCCAAGTCAGTGCACAGCCCCAGACACAGTGTCTAACCCCTGACCTGCACCCTGACTGACGTCCGTGTTCTCTGCGGAAACACGGACGATTGCGGCCTTGTTTTCAGTGAAATCAATGCTTGTAATGCGTACGTTCTTGTCAGCTCTGCAGCCCCTGTGCAACTCGCCATCTTGATTTTAGCAGTCAGCAGAGTGTCAGCATCTGCTGTGCTGGATTCTTGGTTTCTTCTAGCGGCTTCATCTTGCTCTGCAATTCAAACTGTTGAACTTGTATGTTGTCAAGTAAAAGTTTCTCTCAGCAGAGAGGCTGGAGCAGCAGCAGCGCAGCTGAGGGCTGGTGTGATGTTCCAGATCAACCACAGGTGTGTGGGCCACACTGCAGCACACCAGCAGGAGCATCGGCCCCATGAAGCATTCTCAACATTATGATTTTACTTGGTGAATGCATTGGAGGCCCCCTGCACATCCAGATCAGGCTCAGCACAGAACAGCCTTGGCAGCAGCAGCAGCAGTAATTGCAAGAACAGTGCCACTAAGCTGCATGACCCACAGCAGAGCTACACAGAAGAAGCAGCCAGCATGCATGGTGCTGGATCAGCAGTTGAAAACCGAAGCAACTGCTCCCTGCCCTTCCTGCAGGTACTTACAGCCAACATGCAACTAAGGAGGCACCAACGCGACACGAGTCGAGCCCCACACCATGACCCACCAGATGCAAGGAGCAGATGAGACCCATAGGTGGGTGAGACTGGTGTATCACGCAGCAGCAGCAGAGACATATGCCAGCACCACAGGCAGCTGCCTTGGTGAGGCAGAGCAACCGTGCAGTTGAAGGGTGCCAAACCACAATCGCTGCTACGACGCACAAGCGTTACAGCGCTCAGCTGAGCTCAAGGGCAGTGTAGTTGCCACCAACAGCAGTGAATGCCTCCCAAGTGTCTGGCAGTGTGGTGATATCCAGATGCAGTCCTGCTGGCTGGCATAGGGCATTCAAAAGTAGCATACTGCCCTTGGACCTTTGTGGGGTAGCGTTCGTGTTGGGGTACAATTGCATACACTGCAGCAGCCAGCTGTGCGTCTCCTCATCCATGTGACTATGCACGTGCTCAATGGACCTCTTGCATTTAGTTGGGTGGGTGGATGAAGCAGCAGCTGCCATCCCTGAGGCGGAGGCTGGCTGCTTCGCTGTGCACCATGGGACCCATCGCTGCAGATGATGAAGTGCTCTGTGTGCCTCAGCCAGCAGCAACATATTTTGTCCTGCAGCCCATGCACAGCTCCCTGAACATGTCATTGTGTATGTGCTGTTGTAATATATGTGGTTGGCTGGATGGATGTCCTGGACCCCCCTTTGTGTGCAGGTGCATTGCGGCGAAACCAAGGCGACATGCGCAAGGCTGGGCGAACATGCGGGCAGCACAGCAGCACAGCAGTGATGAGATGCCACAAGATAGTCGACCCCACACCATATGCAGGCCACACTGGTTGCTGCAACAGCAGCTTTACTACAACTGCAGCTGCCAGCCAGGCGCACAGCACGTGGCATGCTTGGGGGGCGGAACCCGCCAACCCCAGCGAAACAGCCCTCAACGGCCACGCATGCAGCAGGAAGGGCAGCAGCTGGCATGGGGTGCTGTATGGATTGTGTGATGCTGAGCAGTGGAGTTGAGCTATATGCTGTAGAAGCACATAGCCTTGACAAGCCTGAACATGCTGTTGTGTTTGAGGGTTGACCGTGTGCCCTGCGTCAAACGCGAAAATGTCATTGTTTGCCGCGGCATGCAGCTTGGTAATCAAAGTGAACGGCCAAGGGCACAGTACTATAGTACTGACACATGCCAACAGTTGTGACAGTAGCCTTGCTGAAATGAGGCTCAAGGACCAGTTGTATGCTCAAGAGGTCCTGGGGTAGGGTTTGAGTGTGTTTGCGGTTGTTGATGGTTGAGGACATCAGCCAACACAACCCCCTAGCTGCCCTATGCAAAAGATGCCAAGCAGCCAGGCGACAATGGTGACGTGCCATATGCCAAGGCCAAGGCAAGGGTGGCACGTAGGTGACGGTGCCCCGGGAGGGTCATGTTGCGGTGGTGGGGGGTAGGGGGGTGCGGCCCAGAAACTGTCATTGGCGCCGGCTGCTAGCACAGGCCATGAACACTGGTAAGGCTAGGGTGGGTGCACTAGCGCGCGCGTGTGACACAATGGCGCACTGTGCCGGGCCCCTTGGAGCCATGTTGGTGCCAAGTCAGTGCACAGCCCCAGACACAGTGTCTAACCCCTGACCTGCACCTGACTGACGTCCGTGTTCTCTGCGGAAACACGACGATTGCGGCCTTGTTTTCAGTGAATAAATGCTTGTAATGCGTACGTTTTGTCACTCTGCAGCCCCTGTGCAACTCGCCATCTTGATTTTAGCAGTCAGCAGGAGTGTCAGCATCTGCTGTGCTGGATTCTTGGTTTCTTCTAGCGCTTCATCTTGCTCTGCAATTCAAACTGTTGAACTTGTATGTTGTCAAGTAAAAGTTTCAGCTCAGCAGAGAGGCTGGAGCAGCAGCAGCAGCAGCTGAGGGCTGGTGTGATGTTCCAGATCAACCAACAGGTGTGGTGGGCCACACTGCAGCACACCAGCAGGAGCATCGGCCCCATGAAGCATTCTCAAACATTATGATTTTACTTGGTGAATGCATTGGAGGCCCCCTGCACATCCAGATCAGGCTCAGCACAGAACAGCCTTGGCAGCAGCAGCAGCAGTAATTGCAAGACAGTGCCACTAAGCTGCATGAGACCCCAGCAGAGCTACACAGAAGAAGCAGCCAGCATGCATGGTGCTGGATCAGCAGTTGAAAACCGAGCAACCACTGCTCCCTGCCCTTCCTGCAGGTACTTACACCCAACAACACTAACATGGAGCCCAACGACGACACGAGTCGAGCCCCACACCATGACCACCAGATGCAAGGAGCAATGAGACCCATAGGTGGGTGAGACTGGTGTGTCACGCAGCAGCAGCAGAGACATATGCCAGCAACCACAGGCAGCTGCCTTGTGAGGCAGAGCAACCGTGCAGTTGAAGGGTGCCAAACCACAATCGCTGCTACGCGCACAAGCGTTACAGCGCTCAGCTGAGCTCAAGGCAGTGTAGTTGCCACCACCAGCAGTGAATGCCTCCCAAGTGTCTGCAGTGTGGTGATATCAGATGCAGTCCTGCTGGCTGGCATAGGGCATTCAAAAGTAGCATACTGCCCCTCGGACCTTTGTGGGGTATCGTCGTGTTGGGGTACAATTGCATACACTGCAGCAGCCAGCGGTGTGCGTCTCCTCATCCATGTGACTATGCACGTCTCAATGGCCCTCTTGCATTTAGTTGGTGGGGTGGATGAAGCAGCAGCTGCCATCCCTGAGGCAGAGGCTGGCTGCTTCGCTGTGCACCATGGGGACCCCAGTCGCTGCAGATGATGAAGTGCTCTGTGTGCCTCAGCCAGCAGCAACATATTTGTCCTGCAGCCCATGCACAGCTCCCTGAACATGTCATTGTTATGTGCTGTTGTAATATATGTGGTTGGCTGGATGGATGTCCTGGACCCCCCTTTTTGTGCAGGTGCATTGCGGCGAAACCAAGGCGACATGCGCAAGGCGGGGACATGCGGGCAGCACGCAGCACAGCAGTGATGAGATGCCACAAGATAGTCGACCCCCCACCATATGCAGGCCACACTGGTTGCTGCAAGCAGCAGCTTTACTACAACTGCAGCTGCCAGCCAGGCGGCACAGCACTTGGCATGCTTGGGGGGCGAACCGCCACCCCAGCGAAACAGCCCTCAACGGCCACGCATGCAGCAGGAAGGGCAGCACTGGCAACAGGGGTGCTGTAGGATTGTGTGATGCTGAGGACAGTTGATTGAGCTATATGCTGTAGAAGCACATAGCCTTGACAAGCCTGAACATGCTGTTGTGTTTGAGGGGTTGACCGTGGTGCCTGCGTCAAACCGCGAAAATGTCATGTTGCCGCGGCATGCAGCTTGGTAATCAAAGTGACGGCCAGGGCACAGTTACTATAGTACTGACACATGCCAACAGTTGTGACAGTAGCCTTGCTGAAATGAGGCTCAAGGACCAGTTGTATGCTCAAGAGGTCCTGGTAGGGTTTTGAGTGTGTTGCGGTGTTTGTGGTGGAGGACATCAGCAACACAACAGCCCTAGCTGCCCTATGCAAAAGATGCCAAGCAGCCAGGCGACAATGGTGACAGTGCCATATGCCAAGGCCAGGCAAGGGTGGCACAGTAGGTGACGGGCCCCGGGAGGGTCATGTTGCCGGTGGTGGGGGGGTAGGGGGGTGGCGCCCAGAAACTGTCATTGGCGACGGCTGCTAGCACAGGCCATGAACACTGGTAAGGCTAGGGTGGGGTGCACTAGCGCTGCCGAGTGTGACACAATGGCGCACTGTGCCGGGGCCCTTGGAGCCCTGTTGGTGCCAAGTCAGTGCACAGCCCCAGACACAGTGTCTAACCCCTGACCTGCACCCTGACTGACGTCCGTGTTCTCTGCGAAACACGGACGATTGCGGCCTTGTTTTCAGTGAAATCAATGCTTGTAATGCGTACGTTCTTGTCAGCTCTGCAGCCCCTGTGCAACTCGCCATCTGATTTTAGCAGTCAGCAGGAGTGTCAGCATCTGCTGTGCTGGATTCTTGGTTTCTTCTAGCGGCTTCATCTTGCTCTGCACTTCAACTGTTGAACTTGTATGTTGTCAAGTAAAAATTTCAGCTCAGCAGAGGGCTGGAGCAGCAGCAGCAGCAGCTGAGGGCTGGTGTGATGTTCCAGATCAACCAACAGGGTGTGTGGGCCACACTGCAGCACACCAGCAGGAGCATCGGCCCCATGAAGCATTCTCAACATTATGATTTTATTTGGTGAATGCATTGGAGGCCCCCTGCACATCCAGATCATGCTCAGCACAGAACAGCCTTGGCAGCAGCAGCAGCAGTAATTGCAAGAACAGTGCCACTAAGCTGCATGAGACCCACAGCAGAGCTACACAGAAGAAGCAGCCAGCATGCATGGTGCTGGATCAGCAGTTGAAAACCGAAGCAACTGCTCCCTGCCCTTCTGCAGGTACTTACAGCCAACATGCAACACTAAGGAGGCACCAACGACGACACGACGAGCCCCACACCATGACCACCATATGCAAGGAGCAGATGAGACCATAGTGGGTGAGACTGGTGTGTCACGCAGCAGCAGCAGAGACATATGCCCGCACCACAGGCAGCTGCCTTGGTGAGGCAGAGCAACCGTGCAGTTGAAGGGTGCCAAACCACAATCGCTGCTACGACGCACAAGCGTTACAGCGCTCAGCTGAGCTCAAGGGCAGTGTTGCCACCAACAGCAGTGAATGCCTCCCAAGTCTGGCAGTGTGGTGATATCAGATGCAGTCCGCTGGCTGGCATAGGGCATTCAAAAGTAGCATACTGCCCCTTGGACCTTTGGGGGTAGCGTTCGTGTTGGGGTACAATTGCATACACTGCAGCAGCCAGCTGTGGCGTCTCCTCTCCATGTGCTATGCACGTGCTCATGGACCTCTTGCATTTAGTTGGGTGGGGTGGATGAAGCAGCAGCTGCCATCCTGAGGCAGGAGGCTGGCTGCTTCGCTGTGCACCATGGGGACCCCAGTCGCTGCAGATGAGGAAGTGCTCTGTGTGCCTCAGCCAGCAGCACATATTTGTCCTGCAGCCTGCACAGCTCACTGAACATGTCATTGTTATGTGCTGTTGTAATATATGGGGTGGGGGGGGGATGTCCTGGACCCCCCTTTGTGTGCAGGTGCATTGCGGCGAAACCAAGGCGACATGCGCAAGGCGGGGCGAACATGCGGGCAGCACAGCAGCACAGCAGTGATGAGATGCCACAAGATAGTCGACCCCACACCATATGCAGGCCACACTGGTTGCTGCAAGCAGCAGCTTTACTACAACTGCAGAGCCAGCCAGGCGCACAGCACGTGGCATGCTGGGGGGAGGAACCGCCACCCCCAGCGAAACAGCCCGCAACGCCCACGCATGCAGCAGGAAGGGCAGCAGCTGGCAGGGGTGCTGTATGGATTGTGTGATGCTGAGCAGTTGATTGAGCTATATGCGCTAGAAGCACATAGCCTTGACAAGCCTGAACTGCTGTTGTGTTTGAGGGGTTGACCGTGTGCCCTGCGTCAAACCGCGAAAATGTCATTGTTGCCGCGGCATGCAGCTTGGTAATCAAAGTGAACGGCCAAGGCACAGTACTATAGTACTGACACATGCCAACAGTTGTGACAGTAGCCTTGCTGAAATGAGGCTCAAGGACCAGTTGTATGCTCAAGAGGTCCTGGGGTAGGGTTTGAGTGTGTTGCGGTTGTTGATGGTGAGGACATCAGCAACACAACAGCCCTAGCTGCCCTATGCAAAAGATGCCAAGCAGCCAGGCGACAATGGTGACAGTGCCATATGCCAGGCCAAGGCAAGGGTGGCACAGTAGGTGACGGTGCCCCGGGAGGGTCATGTTGCCGGTGGTGGGGGGGGTAGGGGGGGGCGGCCCAGAAACTGTCATTGGCGACGGCTGCTAGCACAGGCCATGAACACTGGTAAGGCTAGGGTGGTGCACTAGCGCTGCGAGTGTGACACAATGGCGCACTGTGCCGGGGCCCTTGGAGCCCTGTTGGTGCCAAGTCAGGCACAGCCCCAGACACAGTGTCTAACCCCTGACCTGCACCCTGACTGACGTCCGTGTTCTCTGCGGAAACACGGACGATTGCGGCCTTGTTTTCAGTGAAATCAATGCTTGTAATGCGTACGTTCTTGTCAGCTCTGCACCCCTGTGCAACTCGCCATCTTGATTTTAGCAGTCAGCAGGAGTGTCAGCATCTGCTGTGCTGGATTCTTGGTTTCTTCTAGCGGCTTCATCTTGCTCTGCAATTCAAACTGTTGAACTTGTATGTTTCAAGTAAAAGTTTCAGCTCAGCAGAGAGGCTGAGCAGCAGCAGCAGCAGCTGAGGGCTGGTGTGATGTTCCAGATCAACCAACAGGGTGTGGGCCACACTGCAGCACACCAGAGAGCATCGGCCCCATGAAGCATTCTCAACATTTGATTTTATTTGGTGAATGCATTGGAGGCCCCCTGCACATCCAGATCAGGCTCAGCACAGAACAGCCTTGGCAGCAGCAGCAGCAGTAATTGCAAGAACAGTGCCACTAAGCTGCATGAGACCCACAGCAGAGCTACACAGAAGAAGCAGCCAGCATGCATGGTGCTGGATCAGCAGTTGAAAACCGAAGCAACTGCTCCCTGCCCTTCCTGCAGGTACTTACAGCCAACATGCAACACTAAGGAGGCACCAACGACGACACGAGTCGAGCCCCACACCATGACCACCAGATGCAAGGAGCAGATGAGACCCATAGGTGGTGAGACTGGTGTGTCACGCAGCAGCAGCAGAGACTATGCCAGCACCACAGGCAGCTGCCTTGGTGAGGCAGAGCAACCGTGCAGTTGAAGGGTGCCAAACCACAATCGCTGCTACGACGCACAAGCGTTACAGCGCTCAGCTGAGCTCAAGGGCAGTGTAGTTGCCACCAACAGCAGTGAATGCCTCCCAAGTGTCTGGCAGTGTGGTGATATCAGATGCAGTCCTGCTGGCTGGCATAGGGCATTCAAAAGTAGCATACTGCCCCTTGGACCTTTGTGGGGTAGCGTTCGTGTTGGGGTACAATTGCATACACTGCAGCAGCCAGCTGTGCGTCTCCTCATCCATGTGACTATGCCCGTGCTCAATGGACCTCTTGCATTTAGTTGGGTGGGGTGGATGAAGCAGCAGCTGCCATCCCTGAGGCAGGAGGCTGGCTGCTTCGCTGTGCACCATGGGGACCCCAGTCGCTGCAGATGATGAAGTGCTCTGTGTGCCTCAGCCAGCAGCAACATATTTGTCCTGCAGCCCAGCACAGCTCCCTGAACATGTCATTGTTATGTGCTGTTGTAATATATGTGGTTGGCTGGATGGATGTCCTGGACCCCCCTTTGTGTGCA
The DNA here is from genome assembly GCA_007449985.2 of Desmodesmus armatus. Taxonomy (NCBI): domain Eukaryota; kingdom Viridiplantae; phylum Chlorophyta; class Chlorophyceae; order Sphaeropleales; family Scenedesmaceae; genus Desmodesmus; species Desmodesmus armatus. The sequence continues at coordinate 8,683 of VIIQ02000646.1, forward strand.
GGTGCATTGCGGCGAAACCAAGGCGACATGCGCAAGGCGGGGCGAACATGCGGGCAGCACAGCAGCACAGCAGTGATGAGATGCCACAAGATAGTCGACCCCACACCATATGCAGGCCACACTGTTTGCTGCACAGCAGCTTTACTACAACTGCAGCTGCCAGCCAGGCGCCAGCACGTGGCATGCTTGGGGGGGAACCGCCAACCCCAGCGAAACAGCCCTCAACGGCCACGCTGCAGCAGGAAGGGCAGCAGCTGGCAGGGGGTGCGTATGGATTGTGTGATGCTGAGCAGTTGATTGAGCTATATGCTGTAGAAGCACATAGCCTTGACAAGCCTGAACATGCTGTTGTGTTTGAGGGGTTGCCGTGTGCCCTGCGTCAAACCGCGAAAATGTCATTGTTGCCGCGGCATGCAGCTTGGTAATCAAAGTGAACGGCAAGGGCACAGTACTATAGTACTGACACATGCCAACAGTTGTGACAGTAGCCTTGCTGAAATGAGGCTCAAGGACCAGTTGTATGCTCAAGAGGTCCTGGGGTAGGTTGAGTGTGTTGCGGTTGTTGATGGTTGAGGACATCAGCAACACAACAGCCCTAGCTGCCCTATGCAAAAGATGCCAAGCAGCCAGGCGACAATGGTGACAGTGCCATATGCCAAGGCCAAGGCAAGGGTGGCACAGTAGGTGACGGTGCCCCGGGAGGGTCATGTTGCCGGTGGTGGGGGGGTAGGGGGGTGGCGGCCCAGAAACTGTCATTGGCGACGGCTGCTAGCACAGGCCATGAACACTGGTAAGGCTAGGGTGGGTGCACTAGCGCTGCCGAGTGTGACACAATGGCGCACTGTGCCGGGGCCCTTGGAGCCCTGTTGGTGCCAAGTCAGTGCACAGCCCCAGACACAGGGGGGTGGACAATGAATCTCGCGGGTGTTGCAGTCAGCTGTAGAGCAAGTCCTAAGGAACAAAGTGATATGCTTAAAAAATGCAGCCTTGCTCTGGTGTTTCCGCAATTTGAATAAACGTATGCCCCGCTGCGCAGATTGGCGGTAAGCGGAATTCTCGTTTTTTTGGCCCAGCTGGCCCCAGCACTGGCTCTCAAATGTTTGTCCTGTATCTCTGCAAGGCCGTGCTAGCTTGTGCCTTGTATCTGTGCGGTGTACATGCAGCAAGAGCGAAGTATTGCTGCAGTGAGATTGTGCTGTCTCGCCCTGTACTGTGTTGGAGCGGTGAAATTGGCATTCTGGGACCTGGGGTAACTGATGTGACCTTCAGCATACTGTACCACATAAAGGCCTCACCGCGGGCTCATCTGCGTAGCTGATTCCGCTTGATAGTGTTGTTGTGAGTCGAAATGTGCTGCCAGTCGCTGCTGTGTGGTTGCTCTTTTGTCCGTGGTTGGCTGACGTAACCGTTGACTGTGTTTCTGGCGCTGCTGAGCCTCTCAGGGAGTCTTTGGACCGAGCTACGCGAGAACAGCCTGGCAAGCCTCGTAACTTTGTGGAAGGAATGCGCACATTAAACGCAATTGCTTTGCATGAGAAACGCTGCACACGAGTGCGTCTGCTTGGGCTGAGCCGGCGAAACCCCAGAGAATCATTGTCCCCCCCCCTGACTGCATGCTACCGGCCTGCGCAGCTTGTTTGTGCGGTCCAACGAAGGCTGGATGAATATGCGGGGGCCCACTGGCACATGGGGACTGCTTGGCCAGATGACTAACCTGACAAAGCTACAGCTTACATTTGACCACCATTGTGACGTAAGAGGGGGTGGGTATGGATTGGGCTTCCCTTCCGGTGACTTCTGAGACACGGCCTTCAGTGTCGTCTAAAGATTAAACGACAGCCTGGTGTTGCCAACATAGTCATCAGAGATGGCGGGCCAGCTGAACTGGATCTCCCAACTGCCAGCTTTGAGCGGCAGATGCACTGCGCGGCAGCTGATGATGAGTGACACCGCCACTCTCACACTACTATAACTGAAAACCCTCTGCATGCTGTTGTGCAGAGCAGTGATCATGATACTCACTGGCTGGTTGCTGTCTTTGCTTGCTAGCTGTCATGTTGCACTGCGTCATTTGACGGCATACCGCTTTGCTGGCAACACAACATAACCATGTGCTGCTCATGCTTTGCTCTGCTCTGTAAGCGTATGAGCCCTGCTGCTAAGACACCATGCAAATGTGGTGTACATGCTTGCAGGCATGTGAGCCCTGCACCCACACCAACCTGCAAGAGCTCACCGCCCTAGACAAGCTACAGTCCCTGGTCATCAAGGCACCTATGGCAGTGCGTGCCTGGTTCGGCGAGGTTGAGGAAGGTATGTAGGGCTACGCTTGCATACAGGGTGCTGGTGTGCTTCTGTGCAGCTGTGCATGCATTTGTAACAGTTACCAATGTGCCTGTTGGTTTTCTGACAAAATGCCAGCTGCTACATAACACTGTTATAACAGTGTAACGTTTCCTGGCACTACAGGTATCCCTCCTGAGGAGTATGTCGATGCAGCACTACAGCTGGCACAGCAGCAGTTCCCAAGGCGCTTGACCTCCCTCACTGAACTGACGCTACCCTTGGCGGCCCTGCATGACATCAGCAGTGTCAACGGGTGTGTCAAGCTGCGTGCTCTGAAGCTCAAAGAAACAGATGCACCTCATCAGTGGAATCCAACGGAGTGGGCGGCAATAGCTCAGCTGAAACTCCTGACATGCCTGAAGGTCGATGTCGACCTTGCTGGTCACTACAACGACTCATCGGACGATAAACTTGAGACAGAAGCATTTCACGGTGTACTCAAAGAGCTGAAGGAGCTACGAGCTGTGGGGTCGTGGACTTGGGCGCTTGCGTCCCTGCAGGTGCTACAGAGCCTTACCAACTTAACCGCTGTCTATGGCAGCTGGGTTGTGGATGAGGCAGTTGACCTCTCCAGGCTAGCTTGCCCACACATTAGGGAGCTGAAAGGGACAGTAAGTCGCGCTGCCTGGCTCGCTTTTCCCAACCTGGTGTGTGTCAAGCTTGACAGGACAACAGCCGATGGGCTTGAAGAGCTCAGCCGCTCCTGTACAGCTTTGCAGACGCTGAGGGTTGCCGCGTGGCTCAATTTCCCGTCTGTGGATGGGTGTGGCTCGGTGTTTAGGTCTCTGGCGACACTGCAGCACCTCTCACACCTTGACTTTGGGCTGTCCAAAGATGCTGACCTCATGGTTTTCACGCACGTGGCTGCGACAGTGGGCTTTCCCAGCTGCGGTCTCTGTGTGTAAGAGGCCGCCTGTCGGTGTTTGCGCTGCTGCAGCTACCGTTCGTTCGGGGGTGAGGGAGTTGTCGGTGGCGTGCGGCGACTGCCGGCACGCCAGCTTTACTGCAGAAGGTGTTGGTGCGTGGCTGGTTGCTGTGGCTGTGATCCCTAAGGTGTCTGTGGAGCTGTACCCAGGGGCGAGTTCTGTACAGGAGTTGCGGGAGCTTGTAGAGGCTGCTCAGCAGTGGGTGAAACAGAGAGGATTGCCCCTGCCGGCAACCCTTAGAATTTCTGACTAGATCATGAAGGTTTAGTCCATGGACAGGCCAGCGGACTAAAGTTGCAGGTTTGACAGGTTTGGCCGAAGTGAGTCAGTGAGCCATGTGGTGCCTGTTGGGGTGGTCTAGACAGATCTGTACAGTTGCAGTCGTTTCCGTCTGGCCGCACTGCATGGCTGGGGGGTGGGAAGTGTTGTCTTTGCTGAGCTCAAGTCAGTCAGTCCCTTGTTTTGGTGTATGTGGCAGCCTACCGCATATGATTGGTAGACACTGGGGGTCAGTGCTCGACGCACCTAGGTGAGCACGCCAGGAGGCCTCCTGGCGCGCTCACCCACAGTGGTACCTTGCGATTGAGTACGGCGGTGCACATCATGTGTTGCATCGAGGTGGAGATAACGATTTTGCACCTGATAAGTACCGCAAGGGCTGTCACTGTGGACCCACTCATACACTTCCAGCACTCACTGACTTGGCAATTTGTCTTGTTGTGGCTTATGACTCTGAGAGTCTATATCACAGCGTGCATTTCAGGAGAGTCAGTTCTGACTGAGCCAATTGAATTTGACGCAATGCTGCTGTGTGGGCCACTGTGCACAGCCTCTAAGCACATGCATCTTGAGCGGCTCATGAACATTACCGGAAAAGGCCGCCTGGCAATCCAGACCGTGGCTTCAAAGCTGTGTGTAGGGCACAGGAATAGTTGCTGATGAAACATTGTGGTGGGATGATTGCAAGCCAGCGTTCTCTTGCGAACACTGTTGACCGGCCCGGGGCGCCCGCTGGCAGTCAGCGGAAGCACAAGCAATTATCCTTGCCGTGCATTGCCGATGGAACGTCACTCAAACACAAGCGCAGCACACCCAAACAAACAAACGATACCACCCACACCAACAATCAGCCTGATGAGAACTTGCAAGGGCTCCGATGTGACGTGTGGCGGCTGCAATGACAACCTCAAAAACCTTGATGTGTACATACACACCATACATCAACCGCATATATGCTGAAGCAACCCTATGCATCTCCAGCCCACTTCAGGCTCAGCAGGCTCGCAACAGACCTGCTATTGACACGGCTGCATCCGCACTGTGCCGCTGCTGCTGCCTGTCCTGGCCACGTCCAATGCCCTCCTGCAGCATCAGCTTAGCTGCGCAGCAACTGCCTATTCGCAGCCGCCTGCGGCTGCTGCTGCTGCTGCAGCTGGGGCTGCCTTGTCAGCCGCAGCCTTGCCTGTGATGTCTGCTGCAGCCAGCTGTGCAGGTCAACCTGTGCCAGCAGCAGCAGCAGCTGAAGGAGGGACCTCTCGCAGCTGCTGCTGTCAGGCGGCACTGCTGCTGCTGCTGTGCTGCAAGCATACTCAGTAAGCATCTCTGGGTTGCTGCTGCTGCTGCTAACAACACCACCACCTGCACTGCCCTGTGGGCTTTTGCTGGTGCTGGCCCTGCTGCTGCTGACGGCTGGCCAATTCCCCAGAAGCGCCTGTGCACTGCACCCTCCAAGCTGTGGGAGTGCACTGGGGCAGGGTCGATGATGAGGCTGCGACTGCTGCGGGGGACGATAGGGTACCTGAGGGGCATGGCAGCAGCCACACCAAGTGTAAGTTGAGACCCTGGATCGCTGGCTACTGGAGGTTAGGGCTAAAATGACACTCTGGCCCCACTCCAAGTACTGGATGTCACTGTGACAGTGACAAAAAATGATGAACAGTTATCAAACAGGACTGTAAGGGGCACAGCAACACAAACAAACCGGTGATGATTGCAGACCAAGAGCTACCCCCGCAGTCGCATGCTCAGTGTACCCTCAGGGGCATGCGCATGATGCCCAGCACTTGCAAGAGAAGACTGCACGACACGTTACATGGATTGTAACATATTCATACCTCATACCTGAGGGGCACGTCAACGTGGGTTGCCAGCAGGCACACAATGTGAGCCACCTACCTCAAAGCAGCAGCCACCCTTGCTTCCTCATCAAGCCCCCCCCCCCACTCGGCCCCTAGCCTCGTCATCAAGGTCCCTCCTCCACCCAACACTTGCCCCCCCTCCTATGCTCCCCTGACACGCTTTGCCCCTCGTCGGCACTCCCTACCTAAGGGACACGTGCTACCCTGAATATGGGCCACACAGCCCAGTGCAGCAGCCACCCATGCCTCCTCATCCAGGTCCCCACCCCACCCAACCCCACAGCACACCACCCCATGCCCTGATAGCAAATCCAAGGGCTAGCTCCCCAAATGCAACCTCAGTGAACCCTCAGAGGCATGAGCGTGATGCCAAAAGAAGACTGCTCGATTCTTTGCTTGCTTCCAAGCAAAGAGACATTTTCTTACCTGAGGGGCACGTCGAGGTATGTCGCTAGCAGGCATACGATATGGGCCACATAGCCCAGGGCAGCAGCCACCCTTGCCTCCTCATCCAGGTCCCCACCCCACCCCATGCTGCCCTGCAGGCCCCGCTTTGACAGGCTGGAGGGCAACTCCAGGCCCCCAACCAGTAGCCTGTCGACCTGTGCTGGGGTCGGTGAACCCCCAACACCCACTACCGGTGACCCAGGCTGCTGCTGCTGCTGCTGCTGCTGCTGAGGTAGTCCAAGCAGCTGTTGAAGAAGAAGGTCTGGTTGGTGGGAGTGCCGCTGCGGTGTTCCGGGTTTAGCTTGCGAGTGCTGTGGCTGCTGCTGCTGCTGCTGCTGCTGCAGGAGGGGGCTGCCAGCTGCGGTGGGTGCCATTGGGCGGGGTAGGGCCGCCTGCTGCTGCTGCTGCTGCTGCTGCTGCTGCTGCTGCTGTAGTGAGCCGTCACCGGAGTCTGATGCTGCTTCTGCTGCTGTGTCGGGGTCGACTGCCCACCAGCTGGCATCAAGCTGCAGGGCCAGTGGGGCAGCAGCAAAGGGAGACTTGCTGGCAGGACCAACCTGCAAAGCAGCAGCAGCAGCAGCAACAACCCTACAGTTTGTACTGGTGAGCAAGAACCGAACTGCGTTACTTGATCAGACCTGCATGGGAGTCTCCATGAGCCTGAAGCTCACCGGCTAGTGCCCAGGCTGGGACGCTGTCCTTCAGTTTCTGCAATGCACCCTCAAGGGCAGTTCTCCAACATGCACCGACACCAAACGTGATTTTCCTGAACAAAAACATGGATATCCCTAGTATCCCTGACACTTCAAGACAGAACACCAAAATCAGGCTACCTGCACAACCATCTCACCTGGAAGGCGTCCCCCAGTTGAGCCACCAGCCGGTTCCTGCGCGCCACCAGCTGGCCATGCAGCTCCTGCCAGCGCCCCAGGCCCTCACAGCCCTCCAGCACACCCGACGCATCACGCAGGCGGTCTGAAACAACGGCTAGGGCACCTGCGGTGGCACACACGGATACATACATGGCAGCTCGCAGTGACAGTCCGCCTGTACACCCCCTCCCCTTGTTGGCAAAAGACCAGTGGCCCCACAACAGCTGGGCCACATGCGGCAGCACAAACGGCACGGGCGTGGCAGCTCACGCCTAGCAGTGAAAATATTTGAATTGTGACACTCCCAATGCAATATCGGTGCAGAGACACTGCGATCAACACAGAGATATTTAATTGGTGGCAGCACCAAGCTACCTACCTGCAGCCTGCTTTACGTCATCACACCGTGCCAGCAACCATTGCCGCTGCGCCTGCAGCCCAGCCTTGGCATTGTCCAGCTCCTGCTGCCGCACCGCTGCCAGCCTGGCTGCTGCTTGCTGCCGCTGCTGTGCCATGTGGCGCTGCTGCTGCTGCTGGCGTGCGACGGCCTGCTGCTGCAGGAGTGACTCCACCTTGTGCCGTACGCGGTCACGCCTGCAAGGGTCAGTGAGTGAGTGAGTGAGTGGGTGAGTGGGTGAGTGAGTGAGTGAGTGAGTGAGTGAGTGAGTGAGTAAGTGAGTGACACACAGGATTACTTATGAGCGCAAGAGGGCTCCAGAGGTAGGTGAGAGAAGGCAATACGATACTTCAGGAGAAGGCGGTACAGCACTCTGGTGAGTGCCATGTGGTGGTGCTGCTGCTGCTGGCGCGCGGCGGCCTGCTGCTGCAGGAGTGACTCCACCTTGTGCCGTACACGGTCACGCCTGCAAGGGTGAGTGAGTGAGTGAGTGAGTGGGTGAGTGGGTGAGTGAGTGAGTGAGTGAGTGAGTAAGTGAGTGACGCACAGGATTACTTATGAGCGCAAGAGGGCTCCAGAGGTAGGTGAGAGAAGGCAATACGATACTTCAGGAGAAGGCGGTACAGCACTCTGGTGAGTGCCATGTGGTGGTGCTGCTGCTGCTGGCGCGCGGCGGCCTGCTGCTGCAGGAGTGACTCCACCTTGTGCCGTACACGGTCACGCCTGCAAGGGTGAGTGAGTGAGTGAGTGAGTGAGTGGGTGAGTGGGTGAGTGAGTGAGTGAGTGAGTGAGTAAGTGAGTGACGCACAGGATTACTTATGAGCGCAAGAGGGCTCCAGAGGTAGGTGAGAGAAGGCAATACGATACTTCAGGAGAAGGCGGTACAGCACTCTGGTGAGTGCCATGTGGTGGTGCTGCTGCTGCTGGCGCGCGGCGGCCTGCTGCTGCAGGAGTGACTCCACCTTGTGCCGTACACGGTCACACCTGCAAGGGTGAGTGAGTGAGTGAGTGAGTGAGTGGGTGAGTGGGTGAGTGAGTGAGTGAGTGAGTGAGTAAGTGAGTGACGCACAGGATTACTTATGAGCGCAAGAGGGCTCCAGAGGTAGGTGAGAGAAGGCAATACGATACTTCAGGAGAAGGCGGTACAGCACTCTGGTGAGTGCCATGTGGTGGTGCTGCTGCTGCTGGCGCGCGGCGGCCTGCTGCTGCAGGAGTGACTCCACCTTGTGCCGTACACGGTCACGCCTGCAAGGGTGAGTGAGTGCAGGTATAAATTAGTGACGCACAGGGTCATGTATGCGCGCCCGAGGGGGGGGGGGGCGGGAGGTAAGTGCGATAATGTGATCGCACTTTTGAGGAAATGTGGTAGTACATTGACTTTTGAGAGGAGGCGGTACATCGTGCACTAGTGAAGGTCGTGCAGCGCTTCTGAGAAAAGGCGCACCGCACGATGGGCGAGGCTATTGGTTGTGTTCGCAAGTTTCCTGCACAGGCACAGCCAATTTGTGCACCACTTGCTGCACCCTGAGATTACTTTGCCATACTTTGCTTGTGTCAGCACAAACAAAGTATGGCAGCAGTGATCTCACCAGTTGTGATGGGACATTGCTGTGGTTGTTAATTTGGCCAATGAGCCTTGTGTTGGCTCCTCAAACGGCCGATGATCAGTGTAACATCCAATCACTGATCTCAGGGTGCATCAAGTGCTGCACAAGTTGGCTGTGTCTGCACCATTCTGCATCATTTCTACCTCGACCCACCTGTCCTGCACTTGGTGCAACCGGTGGTACAGCGCCACCAGTCTCTTAGTTGCCGCCACAAATCTTGTGTCAGCACATCCTTATCATTCTGCAACCCTTCATGCTCTACCCACCTGTCCTGCACTTGATGCAGCCGCTGATACAGCGCCACCAGCCTCTTGGTCGCCGCAACAAACTCATCCACTTCGTACTGCCTCTCAACCGCCGCACGCTCAGCAGCAGTACCGCCCGGCACCAACCCCACGCTATCATCCGCAGAACCCCAGTCCCAGAAGCTAAACCCTGACAGAAACCCCCGCTGCAGCAACCCTGGCAGGCCCCTGCTGTTGCTGCCAACAGCAGCAGCGGTGGGCGTGTGCGCTGCTGCTGCTGCTGCTGCTGTGGAGCTGCCGCCGAAGCTGTCAGCCAACCTGCTGTGGCTGCTGTTGCTGGTGGACGGCATGCGTCCACCTGCTGCTGCTGCGGCAGGGCTGCCATTCCCAGCAGCAGCAACAGCGCCAGTTCCAACAGCCTGGCTGCTGTCCTCTGCCGCACTGCGTATCCATGCCACAGCTCCCCCTCCTCCTGCTGCTGCTGCAGGAGGGGACAGCGGTGCCTTGGGATAGGCTGCCACCGCCCAGCTCACCCCACCACTGCTGACACTCTGGGCCCTTCTGTGCCCACCCCCACCCATCGAGCCCCCCATGCCAGCTCCCAGAATTGACCCCACCCCCAGAGATGTGGACGTCGCCGTGCTGCTACCTGTCCGTCTGTGCCTGCCGCTGCTGCTGCTGCTGCTGGCTGGTGCGGTCACAACTGCCTGCGGCAAACTCGAGGGGCCACAGATGGCCACACTGGCACTACCCAGCGGCTGTGGGCTGCTGCTGCCGCTGCTGTCGTCAGCTGCTGGCCCAGCACCCAGGATGTTCTCCCCTCCCTCTGCTTGTAAGGACGATGCACTGGAGACAGACGGCAGTAGCCGCTGCACTTGCCCCTGCTGCTGCCCTACCGATCCACCCCTCTGCCTAGATGCCCCTGCAACCCCTGCCACACCACCTGCAGGCTGTGGGGTCAGCCCAGCCCCTTCAGCCGCCGCTGCTGCGGTGGCAGCACTGGTGGCAGACATAGCGGCGGCTGTGCTGGCAGCAGTGGGGGCAGCAGTGGTGGCGGCTGTGGTGGCAGCAGTGGGGGCAGCAGTAGCGGCAGCTGTGGTGGCAGCAGTAGGGGCCATGGGGCTGCGTCTGTTGAAGAGGGCTCCTAGGAGGCTGAGTGCGCTGCTGCTGCCGCCTGCGCTGCTGCCCCTGCTGTGCTGTCCCATTTGCTGACTGTGTTCGTCCTCGTCGTAGCTGTGCTCCAGACTGTCAAGAATGCCTGTGGAGTTACTCATCATCCACCTGCAATTATGTTATGGCACATTAGTCAGAGAACCTGCTTCACAACATTGTATACCGTGTGTGAGAAATGGTGTGCTCCAGACTGTCGAGGGTGTGCTCAAGGCTGTCAAGGATGCCTGTGGAGTTGCTCATCAATCACCTGCACGTGATGATGTGGCACACAGTTATGTTAGTGGGGTTCACCGCAACGATATGACTAATAGTATACCCAAGGTGTGTAGAGTGCGGGGATTGCCACACAGTGTGGGGTGATGTTCAGGAGCTTGTATTGAGCCTGCAACGCTTCATGACGCAGATGTTTGCAAATGTCGCCCTAGATGATGAGGAGCCCTCAGGGAGCATACTGCCTCCAACCCTTTGGACCGTCCAGTATGAGGCGGTTCTGGTCCTGACACCAGAGCACAACACCCTGATTCTCCCCACACCCACCTGTACAGCTGCTGCTGCTGTGCCACAGCCGCCATCTGCTCGCTCAGTTGCCTAGCCCCCAGCCCTAGACGCAGCATGCTGTCACAAACCCACGTGTGCTAGTGTCAACATAATTCATAACAATTGACGGATTAGGGTGAGGGTTCAGGGCCATGCCGGTGTTGTGTAGTAGTGCATGCAAATCCCTGTGCCTCCAACGAAGCACCATGCACACAGTCCTCCCACACACCCCACACGCACCTGTACAGCTGCTGCTGCTGTGCCACAGCCGCCATCTGCCCGCTCAGCTGCCTTGCCCCCAGCCCCAAGCGCAGCATGCTGTCAAAACCCTCTGCACCAACCCACTCATCACCACTAGCCATAGGGCTTAGCAGAGAGCCACCTTCTGTGGGGTGCTGCAACAGCTGCGGCTGGGGAGGCAGCGTGAATAACCCCTCTGTCAGCTGCAGCAGCAGCTTGTTAGGGTGCTGCTGCTGCTTGGCATCTGCTGGGGTTTGGGTCCCGGGGGGCAGGGTTTTGAGCTCCTGGGGGTCGCAGGGGTTTAGGTCCTGCACCCAGAAACTGAACTGCATAATCAGCCTGCCGCGCTGGGGTGTGGCAGGGATGCTGCTGCTGCAGCAGGGAGCGGCACTGCTGCTGTTTCCTGGGTTTGATGCACCCGCATCCTGCTCAGTCCAACCATCCACAGCCCCTACTGCTGCTGCTGCTGCTGTACCTGCAGGTAGTACTGAGCTTGCAGCTCGTTGTAACTCCTGCTGCGCAGCAACACCTTGCCCCCCTTGCCAGCTGCTGCCTGCACCGACACTAAACCCCCAATCATCAGCTGCCGTGCCATCACCCACCCCACCCCATTCCTGCTCCTGCTGCTGCTGCTGCTGCTGAGGGGTCCGTGGAACAGCAGGACTGCTGCTGGACCCCCACCCCGCCAACCACTGCTGCTGTGCGCTGTCAAACGATCCAAAGCCAGCAGCACCCTCCCCAGCACCGGTAGGGCAGCTACTACTGCCCGTGCCATCACCACCACCAGCAGCAGCTGCTACAGAGCGACCTGCAGAAATGCTGCCAGTGCTGAACACCCCTAGCAGCTGCTGCTCCAACTGCAATGCAGCTTCACTGCAGCCGCTGCTGTTGCGGCTGTGTCGGACCTGACGGGCCCTCACTAAAGCTGGGTGAGTGGGTGACGCCCCTGCTGCTGTTACTGCTGCTGCTGTTATGGCCGGTGACCAGCTTATGTGCTGCTGCTGCTGCTGCTGCTGCTTGGGGTGGCGTAGGGGAGTGGTCTGTCCCGCTGGGGCCACCTTTGATGCTGTCTCCTGCGGTGCAAGCTTTATGTCTGGCCCCTGCTGCTGCTGCTGCTGCTGCTGTGGGTGATGCAACGAGTGTTGCTGCTGTTGCATGGGCTGCTTGGTGCTGCCGGCTGCTGCAGCAGTGCTGGAAGTGCTGCTGTTGCTGGGGCGGCCAGGCTCAACGACCAACTTCCATCGCTCGTTGCTGTACACCAGCTGCACCCGCTCCCCTTGCTGCTGACGCATCGAGTCCGACTGTTGCCACTGCTGCTGCTGCTCAACACGTCCAGTTTGCTGCTGTTCCAGCTGACGGCTTGCTGCTGGCAGAGGTTGGCCGACTGCTGCACTGCTTCCAGCAGCACCAGCAGCAGCAGTAAGGCCACCAACGCCACTTGCAGCTGCAGCAGCAGCAGCAGCGGCTGGACTGGGTGCATGCACAACCACACTAAACTTGCCAGCCTGTGGGTCAAAAACGACATTGACAGGCAGCTTGTCCTGCTGCTGCTGCTGCTGTTGCTGCTGCTGGTGGTGACAGTCTTGCTGACTGTCGTGATGTTGCCGTTGCTGCTGCTGCTGTCGCGGCTGTTTATGCTGGGGCGAGCCCTGCTGCCCCTGCGCCTGCTGTAAATGCTCCAGCTGCCATGGCAGCAGCACTCTGAACTGCCCGTTCACCAGGCGCACATGCAGCAGGTTCTGCTGCTGCTGTTGCTGGCCCCCGGCAGGCTCCCGCTGGTTGCTCAACTGCTCCTGCTGCTGCTGCTGCTGCTGCTGCTGCTGCTGCTGCTGGGGCCCGGGCTGCTTAGGGTCCTGCTGCACATCAAGGCTGCTGATGTTCGCTGCTGCTTCTCCCTCAAGTGTGCTGCTATGTGTCTGCTGTGCTCCTGCTGCTGCTGCTTCTGCTGCTGCATGCTGTGGCTGCACTGCCCTGATCGCGAGGTGCAGTGGGTCGTTGAACAGCCTGTGCAGGTGCTCAGGCTGCACACAGCAGCGCGCTGCTGACAGCGGCTGCCAGCACAAGTCAAAATCAAGGGGGACCTGAGGGCGCAGGAATGCAGGGCAGGAACAACACGGCAGGGCACCCGGCAATGCATGCATGCATGCATTTGTCAGGAGCGTCGGCTTGATATCTGCTTAGTAAGTGGGGCTTCAGCACAACTGCACTGCATAGGTGTGGATCGCCTGCATGTGCATAGTATGTAGTATATGCGCATGATGCTGCACAGCAAGCACCTGGTGGTGGCCTTGTCCCTGCGGCAATGCTGGCACTACGCATCACTTGCATAAACCACAGCTGAATGCAGTGCAGGCAATGAAGCACCACCCCACCACCCACACTGTAAGCCTGGAAGGAACAAACACATGCCATCTTTGCATCTTCAACTCTGACTGACTTTGCATCTGCAACTCTGACTGCCTACGCTTTGTGGCCACCGGCACCACAAAGCAAGTGCCCGCCGGGGTGCGCCCGGTGAACCAGGCAAATGCAGGGTGCTACTGCTGACTCACCTGCTCGCTGACATACAGCAGCTGCTGTCCGCCATCCGGCAGTCCCCTCCAAAGCTCATAGAACAACTGCACCTCTCGCTGCAGGTCACATGATGGCTCAAATCGCTTGAGGGTGACTGACTGCACATGCCTTAGGCGGAAGGCTGCAAGGGCAGGAGGGAGGGTTAGTTGACGGTTATTGAGTAAACAGCAGGGATGCTGTTGCTGCTTCTGGAGGATGATGTACAGCAGCTGTGCGCAAAAGCAGCACGGGCATGTTCTCAGACGAGGGCTTGGGCATCCAATGCGTGAAGGCTTGGTGCAGACCAGCACCAAGTGCTGGGGCAACTTGCTGCTGCTTGTTCACACTAAGAGACCAAGTGAGATGCCAGGTTTCTCCAGCAGTAGCAACATGGGGCACCTACCCATCCTAGGTCGACCATCAGCCCCGTGAGTTGGAATGGGGGGTGCTGTCAACACCTGCGTCCAGCATGTGCGCCACCTGGGATGCTGGATGTGCAGCTGAGCGTCACAAGAAGCTTTAAGGGTGCCTACTGCATCAGTGAACAGCGTTGCATACAGGTTGGGTGGCCAGCAACAGCTGAGCTGCAGTAGCCCACAGGAAGTTCCCGATAGAAGCGGGGGTTGGACTGGTATGAGCTTGCGGCAGAACGAGGAAATATGGAAGATGGAAGCAGAAAGGGCTCTGACCGATAAGCAGGTAAGGACCCAGAAAGACAAAGTGTGAGGCAGTTGGATCGTGATGATCTGACGGGACTTGATTAATAGAAGTCGTTTACGTTCGTTCATCTTGACCCGTGTCGCAATCGGATCCTCAAATTGTTTCAGCAATCCCAGAATACGCTCGCTATCCCCTGTCAAGAACCGTGTCTCACCTACTGCTGTTGCTCTCTTCGGTTTCTCCTCTACTGTTGTTGGTATACACAATGCCGCCTGAGTACGGGTTTGGGCACCTCTGGCAGCAAGAAGAGCTGTCAGACATAGATCTGGTCCTAGTGCACCAAGCTGCAGATGCGGACGAAGCACCGACAGAGGCTGCCCCCCCTGCAGTTGTCCTGCAGAGGATGCCAGCACACAGCACCATACTAAGCCTCAGCCCCTTTCTGCGCGCAATGGTAAGATGTGCTGCTGCTTGCAAACAGCCACAGCCAGCACACTGCGCTTAACAGTAGCTGTCTTTGCGCTTTGACTGTACCACGTCGGACCACTGCTAGACAATCATCCGTTGCGTGTGCTGGCTCATCACTGTTACTGTTACTGTTACTGATACTGTTGCATGGTCAAAAAGCTCATCACATGCAAGCTGTTGTCAGCCTGTACCATACCGGGGCACATGTTTCCTTCATGCATGATGCTGTGCTGGTCCTGTTGCAATCCTGCAGATCGCACGCTGGCAGCGCAAGCGGCCCCATGCAGCACTTGAAGAAGGCAGCAGTGATGCAGCAACAGCAGCAGCAGACCCAGCACCAGCGGCTCGGCCAGAGCTTGTGCTGACCCTGCAGGACCCCGAGCAGTTGCCTGCAGCCATGGCAGTGCTGGCAGCCATGTACCTCACCAAGCCCCTGCCAGAGCTGCTGTCACAGCTCACCATCCCACAGCAGCTGCAGGCAGCCCTGCTAGCAGACATGTGGCAGACGCCAAATGTCAGCACAGCAGCCGTGGACCTCAGCACAACAGCCGTTGGCATCCTCAGCACAGCAGCCAAGCAGCCCGGTGCAACGCTCCCCATGCCAGCAGTAGAAATGCTGCTTGGGCTGCCCACATGGCCAGACTTCGCTCTGCCGCTGTTGCCGCATGTTGCCAACGCATGCCTGGAGGACGCTGGGCTGAGGGGCCGGCTCAAGCTCACGCTGCTGGCAGTGCTGGGCGATCTGGAGGCAGTTTGGGCAGATGCTGGGCTGCAGGCAACGCTGTTGCAGCTGCCACTGCCGGCCATGGAGGACCTGCTGGCCTGCAGTGAGCTCAAGGTAGGCTTGGCCTCTTGCCAAAATCTGCTCAAGATCTTACAGTTTCCAAGCTACACAAGCCCACAGCAATCATCAGTAGCTCATCATGTTCCAGCTTTTGAGGCATGGGCAAGGGGACATGTGTTCAGCTCTAGGAGGACACACACGTCGTAATTTCACAGGGAGCATGCAAAGGCACCTCTTGCCTGATCCCTTGCTTCATACACAGCTGGTGAATGTTGCACATGGCGGCAGTCACAGCCGTGCAGGCATCCACCGTCACATGTCGCCATCACCTTCATTGTAGATCACTAGGTCTAGGGACCGTGGCCACAGGCACAGTGCTGCTGTGAGACACTGCATTGCGATCTTCTGAGAGGCTGGGGTATGTTGGGCATGAGGCCCCATGGGCACCCTCACGAGCCGTTGGCTCGCTGGCTAGTGCTGAGGTAGGGCTTAGAGCCTTGTCCTCCACACTGGTACTGTACTGTACTGTACTGTACTGCAATCTGCTCAGGTCCGTGGTCTGCATTGTAACATGAGCCAGGGTTACCAATCAGGCTGTATGTGCTTGACTGCCGGTTGCTTTGCAGGTGGCCTCAGAAGACACCGTTCTGTTCACAGCTCAGGCATACGTGGACAACATGCCCAGGATCAACTCAGTGGAGCGCGCAGCACGGAAAGCAGCCATGAGCGCCCTGGCGCCCCTGATCAGGTGCCCTTACCTGTCTCAGTTCTGGCTTTCTGCTGCAGTGCTGTCAGCTGACAGCAAAAGCCAACTGCTCAGCAAGGTTCAGGCGCCCATCAAGCAGCTGCTGCTAGCAATGCAGGCTAAGCCGGGGCTTTGGGAGTCTTGCGCGGTCAATTCGCGCGTTTTCCGGGATGCGCCTGCCAGCTGGCTGCTGCCGCGCCGCTGCTTCAAGAGCACAAACGGCGTGCAGATGCAGTGGCGCGTGGCGGTAGCAGATATTCGACAAGCAGCCCAGGAATGTGCAAGGGGGCAGACAAGGGTTTGGCTCACATCCCCACTGTCAGCACCCCTAGGTGGCATCAGGTTCGAGATGTTCACCTTGTTCCATTGGGAGGATGATGAGGATGCTGAGTGGGGGGAGGGCACCCACATAGGTCTGTATGTAGCACCCCAGGGTGTGCCGACCGACATGTCATGCCATTTCTCATACAAGGTCGGTTGCGTGGGCCACAGTGATTTGGATTTGCAAGAAAGTGGCCAGGCTCGCAATGGCAAAGGATTGGGTCTGGAGCGATTCTTTTTGCCGTTTGGGATGGGAGCTATGTGCGACGGTTGGGATGAGTCATCCTGGACATCTATGGGGCTGCCAACTACCGGAGCACTCACGATTGCGCTGCACGTCACAGAGGTGGGACACTGGCAGCCAAAAGTCTTCAGAGCATAAAGGGGGGTGGACACATGGTGGGCCGACTTATTGGCATGCGCTGTTGCGGCTGGGGGCCTTTTTGCTTGTGTATAGAGCAAAGTGTATGCGGTAAATCCCTTGTATGGCTGCCATATGTGTCACTCCTGTACGTGCTATACATGACTTGTAAACAAATTGTACCACCGGGTGTACACCAGGTGTGCGGTAGCTGCTAGACACGCGCATGTACGGGCTGGCATGATTTGAGTGGAAGTAAAAGTGAGCACTGTGCTGCATATGCAATGGCCACATTGCATCTCGTCCCTGCACAATGTGCAGCAGTGGCTGCCTGATGAATGAGCCCCAGATGCATGCACAGCAGGGTTGTTGCTGTTGGGGTGAAAGGCCTGGTTTCTAGTGTATGCTTGCTGCCTCAACAGCGTTTGCTGCTTCCTGGTGGTTGTCACCACGGCTTTCAATAAGCCAATGATTGGTGCACTGTCTACCAACAGTTGTTCTCCCTACGTTGTTCTGTCATTGTCAACAATATGCTGCTGTGGCTGAATCTTGACGTGTTCGTGTGTGAGCTGTCACCAAATTGACTGGTGTCAATGTGCCGGCGATGTACCATATGTAGGACGGCGTAGTTTGTATCTGCAGCAGTTGCATGGATTGCGCCCTGTGTATGGCACACGCTGTTGTGCAGCATTTTGTGCAGGGGCTTGTGTGTGCATGTTGTTGTAGTGCTTGTACAGATGGACACTGCTTGCACAACATCTATGATAGATACTTGCAGTAGTACAGCCAGGCTGTGTGACATTGCATCTGGTGACAATGCTCCTGTCAGTGGTAGCCGGTTGTGGCTTTTGAGACTCTCGTAAGCAGACAAAGTCCCCCCCCCCCCCCCCCCCGTGAGGATTGTTAACAATCGTAACGTTACTTTGATTGTTTCTACCTGTGCAGGCAGACTTGCATTGTGTCAGCACAGGCTGCCAACCCTGATCAGTGGTGCAAGAGGCTGAGGGGTACACACACATTGATCCATATCTCCTAGCTCAGTGGCTGAAGGGCTTTTGGCAAGGGAGCCTGCTGTGCTGCAGGTTTCGAATTCAGAGATGCAGATACCACTGGGCAAGCACAAATCGATACTGCATGTGCCTGAAACCACAGCACACAACTGACAAGAGCCATGTACCATTGTGGTGTGTCTACTGCTGTGGTTGCAGGCGAAGTATACAACAAATATCGCAGCACACACCTTCACTCCCGCCTCTGAAGCCCTTATCAACCTGATACGACGTTTCAAGACCTAATGGGCGCAGGTGAACTCGATCAAGTTACATGTCTTTCCGGATGTTTTTCGTGGGATGCAGGTAGGCTCAAGAGGCCTCATGAAGTGTAACCTTCTGATGAGGATTACCGACGTGACGACCAGTGGACGTTGTGGACACTAACCATCCGCAAAGCTGGTTTCATCAACTTGGTCAAACCAGCAGCATACACGAGAGCAGTGGTCGCTTGTGTCGCGCCCTTGACCGAACTGGCCCCGAATCCTGTGAGGGAATGTGTGACCGCAGCATCAGAATCTAGTGACTCAACCGGATGCATAAGAACTATCTATCTCATCCGCCTTCTGCAGGAACCCAGGCCGCATTTGACGCGACCGCTACCGGATTACTGGACTGACGTCCTTCCAGTACCTCTTTGTGGCTGAGTGACTGCAACTGCAAGAGTTGCAGCAAGATACCATCACCAGAGCCATGGAACCTGCAGGAGCGCAAATCCTATGGATTGTGGTCGTGGGAGGTGAGCTGACGAGCAGCCATATGCCCCGTATTTATTCCTGTATTCATGGCCCAGAGCTTGAGACCTGCTGACACTTGCTAGTCCCATGGGACTTGTAGTGTAAGATCATGTGGCTGGGCTGATACTGGAACAGCTGTGTACACCGGCTGTGTTGTGCATTACGGCTGTGTACACGGCTACCTTGTTTTTACGCAGTTCGAACAGTTGCACGTGCAGGCTCAGCAGCTGGCCCAAAGGGGTGTGGTGTACATACACCGTCTTTGTTGTGTGAGTCTGTCTTGGCAGCTGCAGAGGTACCAGTTTATTACTTGAGTGGTGTTTGCTGTGTTGCCCTCTGCAGGCATTGTTGCTTGGTTGATGGCCTATTGTAGCGCGAACGCGGGGGGCACGGGGGGGACGGCGAGTGGGCCGGGCCTGACGGGGGTGACTGCTGTGCACAGCCGGTGCTGGCCTGGCAGTGGGTGCGGGGATGCAACTGGATGTAGCGGAGTGGGGACAGCGACTGACGGCAGGGCTCAGGGCCGCAGGCGCTGCAGTTGCAGGCTCGCTGTCAGGAAGGGCTGTCGGGGTCGGGTGTGCCTCGCGACGGGTGTGGGGTGTGGGGTCACTGGGGCTGCTGTAGCAGACGTAAGGACTCTCCTCAGCAGGTATCACGCAGCCCAGGGATGATAGAAGGCCAAGAGTGCACAGGGAAGCACTCTGATGTCCACAATTGTAGACAGTCTCCACTCAAAGCTCGATGCAGCCGCTGTGTAAGGCGGGTAAGGGGTGAAAGGGCAAGGGGCTGCACAAGAGATTGGGCTCACAAGGACGGGTGGTTCCTCACTGCACTGCTGTCGTGCCAGAGGGTGGGGGTTGCGGCACAAGGGATGATATCCCTCACTGTACTGCTGCTGTGCCAGGGGGTTACCCCTGTGTACTGCTGTAGTGCTGGGGGGGGTTAGTACCCCTGTATGCTGCTGTTGTGCCGGAGGTGGGGGTCCCAGCTACTGCTGTTGTGCCGGAGGTACCCCTC
The DNA here is from genome assembly GCA_007449985.2 of Desmodesmus armatus. NCBI lineage: Eukaryota > Viridiplantae > Chlorophyta > Chlorophyceae > Sphaeropleales > Scenedesmaceae > Desmodesmus > Desmodesmus armatus. Next base: position 28,306 of record VIIQ02000646.1, read on the forward strand.
GAAGTACTGCTGTTGGTGCTTGCCAAACAAAGGGGAAATGAACTGTGCACTTGTTGCAGTGGCACTGCTGATGCTCAAGCAAGTCACAGGGACTGGTTCTCAGACTCAGGGAAGGATTGCATGACTGCAAGCACCAACTCGACTCACTGTCTGACGTTCACGTAGCAAAAGACTTGTATCGACGCGCTGTGCGCGTGCATCACATGGATTGTTGTCTGCACTGTACTGCTGGTATAGGAAGGGACTGCTGGTCACTCTGGGGCTCAGTCAGTCTAAGGCAAGCCGTGTCTCTCAAGACACCGTAGCAGGACAAAGCAGTCAGTCAGTTACATGAACAATCTCATGAATGCTCAAACGTAACCTTGACAACACGTCAATGCATCTTGGGGAAGTCAGCGCCGCGCCTGCTTATATAGTGCCGCAGGCGAAGCTTCTAGAAATGCATACTGAGCTTCCCAATCGAACATACGAACAAAGCATGCACAGGTGCATGCATATTTATTAGTCATCGATACCACTCCTGGCACCTCGCTCCTTGACCATCATCACCTTGCGAGGCCAGGCATTGCCACGATAACCTGATCAAGTCCTGCCCTTGGAACCTTCGAGACACACTAGACACCCCGTAGCTACAGGTCACCAATGTGCCTGCAACCTGGGCATCTCGACACTACACAATCCGACAACAACACTAAACATGCATGCAGGATCACACATTCAACTCCACCAAACGCTCAAGCACCCAGACCATACCCTCCACCACAGGTACTGTACAACTGCTGCTGGTGCAGCAACCGCAGGGTAGGCCTGCCTATGCACAAATACTGCCACCATAGCCAAGTACAAGTCCACTTCCATACTAGGCAGCAGCATAGGGCATCTTGCCGTACATCAACACAACAGTGCCAGGCTGGCACAGGTGCTGTACCGCCTGGTCCTACTATGCAATTGCAACTGCTCAGCCGAACCCCAGGTTGAGCTCCTGAGCAGATGCTGGAAATGCCACAATCCTCCACAGGGCCAGGTAAAGCCTGGCATGCAAGGGCACTGCTCCGCCGAACCCCAAGGTTGGGCTCCTGAGCAGATGCCGTGTGTGCAATAGTCTATCAGAAGGGCATGCGCTGCTGGTGCACAGCCCTGCCACTCGCAGTCTAACCATCACTCGCTGTAAGGCTGTCCACCCACGGTCACAGGTGTCAGCCCCCAAACAGCGACACTATGGCATTGGTGCCAACGGTAAGCTCGTGCACTCAGTGACTGCTGCTGCAACAGCAACTGCAACAACTCACGCCATGCAGTTGGCGCACGCTCTTGTGCTGTGCCAACCAGTGCTAAAGTTGAGGCAACGGCTTGATTGCATGCAAGGGCATCCCAACTTCCTCTTGGCTACCTGCAGCTTTTTGATGATACAAACAACACAACAGCTGGGCTTATGTGTGTCCTGTACATACAGATGTGGCCAATGCCTTTGCAACCAGCGTTGGTTCCAAGACCCTCAAGCTGAAGCGGGCCATTGTGATTGCCGCGGTAAGCTCCTTGGAAAACTGCTGTTCCGTGATGGGCTTGGGAAGGGGCTTTTGGGCTGACTGGCTGGCTGGCTGCCTGCCTGGGTAGCTGGCTGGCTGGCTGGTCATCTGGCTGGCCGGCTGGTTGTCTTGTTGGCTTGCATAGAGCCTCTGGCCCTCATTTCGTTGTCAATTGACAAGGTGGCTATCATGCAGCTGGTGCAATGGTGTTCTGCAGGGGGAGGGGGGGAAGGAGCCTGAGAGCGGGAGGGGGGGGGGGGGGCGGTAATGAAATACGTGGATGGGGTTGGGTGCTGATTGCTTCTGTTGTCAAGATCCCGGGGGGCGGGGGGGGGGGGGGGGCTAGTGCTGTAGAATGTGGAACGTACTAGCAGGTGTGCTTTTTTTTGTAGTTTTGTGCTGATTATGACATTATTGGCTGCTGTCCTGCAGATTATGGAGACATGTGGAGCAGTGTTCCTGGGAGGCAGTGTCAGCTCTACCATCTCTGGGGGTGAGTCTGCAACTCCAGTTCGCTTCACAAACACACGCTCACTTGACAACTAAGTCGCGCTATTGTGGCAGATGCAGCACCAGTTGAGCCCTGGTTGCTACCTGCGACAGGCATCAGACACGGTGTCCTGGCTGTCACGTTCGTCAATACTTGTCTCTTGTGTGAGGCATACAAGTTGCGTGCTGCTGCTGCCTTGTCACAAAGTCTGCAGCCACTTGTAGTGTGACGTACTTGCAGCTTGTCAGGCCTTGTGGCATGCTCAGGGACACAGAGAACATCAGTGGGGACGGACAACACTGACCAATCATGCTGTGTGGGGCTTGATTGATGACGTCAGCAGTATGGACACAGCTAGATGTGCTCAACTCTAGACACACGCATCACCTCCACTGTTTGGCAAACAGCAATATTGGCAGTAGGGCATTAGGGCATTAATGCCCTGAGCACATTTGACAGCTGGGCGCCTTGCTGGTGGCGCGATGAGCACATGTGCAGCAACATGCACGCTGGCGAACAGGATCCTGTTCTGACTGCTGCTCGTCTGCACCTGTGGCTGATGGTGCAGGTGTTGCGGATCCGCTGTCATTCGCCAACACGCCTGACATTTTTTGCCTATGGTGAGATTGTCTGTGATGCAGTTGGTCCTGGCTGAAAGCATGCAGCAGCTTGAGCAATAGAGCGGTGCAGGTACCATGCCAGTTACATGGCCTTGCATAATGCACTTCTACTACATGATGTGACATCATATTCACTCCAGCAAACAAGCTCCTGCAGTTGGCAGCATGCAGTTACAGCTTCCATGGTCAGCAAACCCAGAGGCGTAAACATGGCGCCCCAATGATGGTCGCCTTGCTTGGGCGAGCACTGCTTGACTGACTTGTTTCCACTTGCGTACCTTTCAGGCATGCTGTGCGCGCTGACTGCCGCGGCTGTCTGGCTCATTTTCGCCACTTACGTGGAGCTGCCTGTGTCAACAACACACTCCATTGGTGAGTAGCTGCTGTGGCCGTACAGGCAGCCACGGCGTTGCAGAGCACCCTGCAAGGCTGCTGTTTGGGCGCGATACATTCACATGCATCACTGCGCCCGTCTTGCAGCCTTCTTAAAGTGCTGATGAGCGCTTCCAGAACGCTGGATAGCTGGGAACCAGTAGTGTTGCACAATCAGTGCATCATGGGCACTGTGTGCACTGTGCAGCACTAACAGTGGGGTTCTCAGCCACACAAGATCACAGCAACCGGCAACGGACACAGGCGCTATCACCATTGACAAATCGTTCCTGAAGCCGTCCGTTGTCACCCATTGTCACCCAGATTGCACTGCACGGTGCTCTGGGAGCGCCCCAGGCGCTCTAGGGTTTCTAGGGGTAGGTTACTTCGATCCGGCATATGTGCACCCGGAGCAGGCTGCGCCACTGTCTCAATACGCAGCCTCACTGAAGGATTACTGACACACACTTGCATCTGCAACTGTACGTGCCTGCAGTTGGTGGTGTGATCGGCTTTGCTCTTGTGTACAAGGGGCCAAGTGCCGTCATTTGGGCTGGGCGCATTGACGCGTTCCCCTACTTCACAGGTAGGTGTTACACTCGACACGACTGGTCACAGCTTGCAGCCCATGTTTGCACTGGACAAATTACATTTGATTGGCACGCGACGTCAGAGGGACTGCCCCTATGTCGACAAACCAGCACACCATTTGACCCAATCCAATGCAGCAACCACTGCGCAATGCAGCCGTGCTGTAGTGACTGTAACAACTGTTGTGTCCTCACTGTATGCAGGCGTGGTGGTCATTGTGATGAGCTGGTTTATTTCTCCACTGATGGCTGGCATCATGAGCTACATTCTGTACACCATACTGCGCTTTGCTGTGCTGAGGGGAGTGGGCGCTTACAAGAAGGCCATCTGGACCCTGCCCATCCTGCTGTTTGTCACTCTTTTCGTAAATATGTTCTTCATCCTGTACAAGGGTGTGAGGAATATCATCAAGATTCCCATTGGCACCGCCGTCTGGGCCTCTGTTGTGGCAGGTGAGTAGAAATGGAAACTCTACAAGGCCTGATAGGAAAGGAATGAGAAAGCGGCCAGCCGCTGCCAGCACGGGGATGGGAGAAGACGTGTGATGGTTGGCACATGTGCAGTTGAGTTCTCCAGCTAAATTGGACTAAGAGGGGTTTTGGTCACCTCTTCAATATGTGATGCCATGCACATGAACACACCCCTCAAACTCAGCTACATCATGATGATCTTGCCAGGCAGCAGACTTGGTATGCGGCTGCATGATTGTCTGACGTTGTACTTTTGTACTGCTGCTGCAGGTGGAGGCGCCGCCATCATCGGAGGGGCTATTGGCATTCCTCTGCTCCTCAAGCAGGCCAAAGTGTGGAATGAGACAATGTGAGTGTGATGGTGTAGTAGCATCACACCGTTGCTGTTCAGTGATGCAACTGTAGGCAACATTGTGTTGAGCCTTAGGCACTAGTGAGCTGCCAAGCCCTGGGACAGGGATCAAGTTCAAGAAAGTTTGTCCCTCTGCACCACCTCATCACACATAACCACAACATGCCCATCCGCTAGTCTTGCTGTCATGTAGTGTATTTTCCCAGGCGCTTGACCCTGGTTGCAGTTCAGCGCCGGCCTTGTTTGTTGCGCATGCTGCTGTCAAGACTCATGTTGCTCCTCTGCTGCTGCTGCTGCTGCTGCTGCTGCATGCCTGTTGTGCAGTGCCGGCATTGAGGCATCTGGAAAGGAGGTGCCCAGTGTGCTGCCAACCCTGCGTGGCAAGCCAGAGGTGGTGGGCAAGACGGCACTGCCTGCTTGGATGATGTAAGTGGAACAGGGGGGTCACAAGGCGAGGCTGACCACCATCATCATGAAACCGTCACACCCTTGCTACTTGATGATGATTTGCAGTGCACAGTCACATCACGACTGAGTCATGTCATGTCATGTCATGTCATGTCATGTCATGTCATGTCATGTCATGTCATGACATGACGTTACTGAGTCAGTCACTGCGGCAGTGCTCAGAGCGTGGTGTCACAGTTGAGTGTTGACAGAAGAGCACCGCATGCTCTCATGCTAAGGCCCCAGAGGGTGCCAAGCACTTCTTACCTTTGGTGACCTGTCAATGCTTGATATTCACCACCACCACCTCCTTCTTCAAGTTACTGGTTCCACCTGATCTCCCCTCTGCTCCTTTTACCTCTGCTCAGGTACAAGGAGGTTGAGAAGGGAGACAACAGCATTGCAGCATGGGGCCAGCGCATCAAGAACTCTCTCTTTGGAGGGCTGCAGGCAGATATCTTTGAGGTGCGCCAACCTCCAAGGGGGAATGGGGGGACAGAAGAGGAGTGCAATATCATCACTTACCATCACATTTACTCATGTGCATGATTGCCATGGTAGCGATGCACTGTCAGCATGCTAGCGGCGGCCATCACAAACAGTTTTGGCCCATCTGTGTGCAACGGCGTTTCCTGCGAAGTGTTATCAAACCCTTGGATCCTGCAGCTATAGCAACACAAACAGAAAGTGGAATATCTTACATCACTGTGCTGCTGCTCCTTGCAGGCCATTGACGATGACGCCCGCCTGACCGCCATCCACGACAACGCCGAGCGCTTCGACCCACGCACTGAGCAAGTATTCAAGTACCTGCAGATCATCTCTGCCGCGGCAATGAGCTTCGCACACGGCGCCAACGATGTGGCGAACGCTGTCGGCCCCTTCGCTGCCATCTACGGGATTTACCAGTACGGGTACATCTCCCCTAAGTCTCAGGTGGAGCCTTGGATGCTTGCCGGAATTGGAGCATCAGGTAATGGTGATGCTGCGCTTTTGCCTCTGTCGGTATGACCACTGAAACATGAGGGACTCAATGTGCAGAGTGGGGATCTGGGCAAGAGCTAGTCCTGTTGGTCACTTTCCCTGATTTCTCCAGCTTGTTCCCTTTCATTCCATCGCAGTTGGAGCTTTGCCATAGGCTTGCAACCTTTCCACTGTCCGGCATGCTTGACTCGCCCGCAGATGTTGCATGTGCTGCAGTCGGGTTGGCATGGCCTCTTTGTGCCGGCCTGGAGCCTGGACTCTGCTGAGCAGTAGCAGCCAGCGATCCAGTTGCATCAATATGCTGTCTGCGTGCATGCACTGCTGTCTGCGTGCATGCAGGTATTGTGGTCGGTCTGGCCACCTGGGGTTGGCGCATTGTGCGTGTGCTGGGCGTCAAGCTCACCGCCATCACCCCCGCCCGTGGATTCACCATGGAGACGACCACAGCACTTGTCACTGCGTTCGGCTCCTACCTCGGCATTCCACTGTCGACTACACAGACACACGTTGGCTCCACAACAGTGAGTTACTGCAAGGAGACAACCTGCGAAGTGACGTGTGCAGAAATTGTGACAGCATGCCACGCTAGAGGTGGTTGCAGCAGAACGTCTGGCAGTCTGACTACAGTGCACTTGCTGCTGTTTTGGAGGGCTGACTTCTTGCTGTCACAGCACGATACTACTGTGAATACTGGCTGTACCGTACCGTATTGAATAGGGCATGCCGAGCTTCACCATACTTATCACTTTGCTTGAACACAAAATACGCCCCAGTCAACTGGAAGGTCTGTGACTGACAGCGCTGTCTTTTGCTACTGGGTGTGTCCCTCAGGGTGTCGGCTTGGCAGAGGGACGCAAGGGTGAGAATGGCGTTGATTTGCGAGTCCGGTGATAGGCATGACTCCTCTGCTGGTGTGTTGGCTGATCAATCCTGTGCTACATTCATGTTGCAAGTGTCCCAGATACTTGTGGCGCAAGCGGCTCAATGCATCACAGCCCCGTTGACATAGCAGCGCTTCATCTGACATGTTTGCATGCGGATGCTTGTGGTGACAACCTTGTTGGTGCTGCTGCAGGTGCTGTCAAAGTGGACTCAGCTGTTCAAGATGTTTGCAGGATGGTGAGTACTGTTGTCCTTCATGTTGCTGTACTCACAGTTCGACTGTTGAGCACCTTGTTTGATCAGCGCGGATGCTTCTCACTGACATTGTTTTGCAAGAGTGTTTCTCCTCAGCTGTCAAGCCGTGGGTACTACCTAGTAGTCGCCCCAAGATGCACTCCGCAGATAGGCGCCTTCAGCAAGGCCTGCTGCACACCATTGCCGTGTGGTCTGTTCAGCATGGGAAGCACACTCACATCATGGGTGAATACCAACAGAGCTACTCTCAGTGCCCCAGCACCTGAACAGCAGCCAATTTGGCCGTGACAATTTGTTACTAATCAAGGTATCGCTCTGATGACAATATGCCTGCTGTTGCCCTACACTCGCAGGGTGTTCACACTCTTCATCGGCTGCGGCATATCTGCGGCCATCTTTGCATGGGGCACCTACGCCCCCAGCAAGGCATTTGGCGGGAATGTCCTTGAGTATCAGAATGCCATCAAGAGCATGACTGACAGCCAGCTGACTGCCCTCAACTCTGCATCAGCCAACGGTGGTGCGCCTGCCAGCCTTGCAGCCCTCAACAAGAGCTGGGTTGAGCTGACCAAGGCAACGAAGTCACATCCCTTCCCGTCCACTACCATCCGGCCCGCCGAAGTGACCAACATGGCAATGCAGACGAATACCATGCTGCTTGACAATTCCGTTGTGTCGTTTGCGGGCTGAATGCACTGTCTACTGATTATACTGGCACAACTTGCCACAACACAATACACAGGGATTGCCACAGCACGATACACGGGGAATCAATACGTTGGTAGGGGTGCGGCCACTGCAGGTCAATCTTTGCAGTAACGCACGGCCTCACTGCTGGGCACCACAGTTCAGGGCAAGCTTGTGTCACTGTTAGTGGCCGGGATATGTTGCCTGCGCTGTCATTGTCGCTTCTTGTTTGGTAGATGTGTGGTGGGTGTGTGGTGGGAGCTGCCCTGTACTGCTGGGCAGCCATAGTATGGCACGTGAGTGCCCAGTGTATGTCTATTACCAGTCTGCAGCCCGCATGGCAAAGTTCTGATTGCTGTTGACAAGATCGGCCAATCCTGCAGGCCCCTGATGGCAACACACGAGATGAGGCACTGAGATGAGGGCAGAGATTGTGCTGTTGCATGTTTTGATACAAGAACCATGTGTGGTTGAGTCATGTCCTGGGTCCTGTTGGACCAAGAGGTCTTTTTTGGGTGGGAACGTATGCACAGCGAAGAGGAGTCATACCTGGCCGACAGGCCTGGCTGGGGGCATGTTGCGGTGAAGAACGCCGCAAAGCATACATGTGTGGTGGATCATCCATGCCAGTGGCATCAAGCAACACTGAGTTGCTGACCGTCAGCAACCAAGTTGGTTGGTTGTGCTGTTGTGGCTCCTGCAGCGTATCTGCAGCTTGTTGGTGCACGAAACTTGTTGGTCAAGCCCAGTTGTGTTCAAGGGATGGTGGCGCAGTGGGTTTGTTTGAGGCCTTGAGGCCACACAAGGGCAGCAGGCTGACTGCAGTCGGCAATGGGCTTCAATGCCCTCTTTGTTCATATTGGGTGGGCATCTTGATTTGTGAGTTGATCATCAGCGTGCAGCTGCTGCGGAATTGCAGTCATGATGTGTGAAGGTTGGTGTACATACGTATGTATGTTCTTACAGGGAGGGTGTGCTTGCCAAGCGCCGGCGATTGGCAGGGTTGCTTGCGTGCGATGGTGGTGAAACTTGTTACTATGGATTCACAAGCGTCTCTAGCTTGTGACTTGTGGTTGCTTCAAGCTGGAGTCACAAGCGACGTCAGCTTGTAACTCTCAGTTTTTATGACCTGCGTACTGTAACAAGAGTCATGGTTGGATGTTTGCCTGCCTGGGTAACAGTGTCAGCCTGAGGTTTACTTGCTTGACAAGCTCTCTTCTCAAGAAGCACAACGCGACACACAGGTCAAACTACCTGTGATGCTGCAAGTGTGCCAGCCTCACTGGTGCCTTTGTCGCCGCGGGTGTAAGCTGCTGGCTGCAACGCTGCGTGGAGTCCAACTTGGAACCCACACAACATGGCACATGTTGAACATGTGGTGTGTCCTTACAAGGTCACAACCCCGGTCGATGGATGTTGAAGGAAGGGTCTGCCGCAGCTGTGGTGTCAATACCAGCTGTTTGCTTTGGTGTCGGTTTTGTCCGGTGTTGTTTGAATGAATGGAGATGTTGTGGTGCTTTCTGCCAGCTGCAGCCGCTGTTCTGCACACAGCTGTGCTGGTGTGTCACATGCACACCAGCCTGACAGTGCATTCTGGGCACAGGTGTTGTGCACACGGTGCATCGGCTGTTATGCACTGCAGCACTGCAGTGGCACTTGCCAAACAGGACATGCAGCCATGCCTTGGCCTCAGCTGTATGTGCTGGTTTTGGTCGTATTGCTTTTGCGTCCCCTTCTTGATGAACCTTGGTGGAGCTGCACAGCACTGTGTGGGCGCGCAGGTCTGCATGTTTGTTTGTGTTGGTTTGTTTCTGGGTGTGTCGGCATCTTTCTTTCTTGTTGACCTGAAGGCAGTAGGCTATAGGTCAGCAGCCACCAGCACTTTTATTATTGATTGAAGGGTTTAGCAGCTTCTCACAAGCCCGTCGTTGTGGACCCTGATTGTATCAGAGGCCTAGACAGCGTGTTGCCATGGTGTCAAACCAAGGCAAGGGGTACAGAAGGTGCGGGGCCACCTGTCAAAGTACAGCATGCATGGGGCTTTGCTGCTCAATGGACACCTTGCTGGGTCAATATGTGGATTTTCTTCCTGAGGAATCACAATAGTGCAAATGCACAATGAGATGAACTGTAGGTATGGTGACCACGGTGCAGGTGGGCTGTTCCGCTGTGTCAGCATTAACTTTGTTGTAACAATACAGCAACAAGGAAACCGCCAGTGACAATCAGACACAAACCAGACACATGCAGCATCAGCAGCAGTGCAGCCTGCTTGTGCTGTGGTCGTTCAAGCTGTAAGCAAGCTGTGGCGCCGTTGCACAGCCTGTGCTCCTGGCAGGAGGTGTCACACAGTGGCAAGCTTGGTGCACAACCACACAGCAATCCGTACACCTCCAACAACATGCTGTGCCAAAGTCTTGCGGTTGCCAACCGGCACCAGCCTGAGGCAGCTCAACCTTGGTTGTCCATGTCACGTTCCAGATTGTGAATACACAGTAGAAATGTAACGGGCAACTCACTGACAATGCTGCACACCTCAACAGCATTGTGTCTCATCAAACGCAATAGAGGGTACACTAGTCAGTACCAATGTGCTGCAACGTGACCCCTCTGCAGAGTAGTACTACGCGTAACTCCTGTAACTGCTTCGGTCTGACGTGACATTGTCAGTCTTACGAAATAGTGATACAGACATCAGCAACAACAAGGTGTAACCGTTGTGTGCACCCCACAAACCCTGCTGCTGGCCGAGTGAAACCACAAAAGCCACGGAGGCACACAGTGAGAGGTCATAAGTGCCTGCCACATGTCTCCCTGACAGGTACGTGGCCATGTCCTGTCAGTCACCTCTCGGCTAATTAGCAGAGCATGTATCCCTTTACAAAGGAAGGCATGCCTGCAACCAAATGAATACACGTCAACATACCAGCTGGATTATGCAAGGCAGATGGGCACCTACAATGACGGTGCCAGATGGGCTCCAGTCAATGCAGTACAAACAAGCCCCTCCACTGGACCTGGTCCAGCAAACTTCCCTCGGCTTCCGTACAAGCGTCCCCACATCAGCTTTTCAAATAAACATGATGCCATGTTATGCTGACAGCATCTGGCCGCATGAGCAAAGAAGCCACCTGAGTGAATCAGCTAATGCTGACAGCGCCGAGCCTCTGCAACAGTGGGTGCACCTCCACTGGACCTGGCACCCAACACAAAGGCTCAGCACAGAACAGCCTTGGCAGCAGCAGTAGTAGCAGTAATTGCAAGAACAGTGCCACTAAGCTGCATGAGACCCACAGCAGAGCTACACAGCAGAAGCAGCCAGCCTGCATGGTGCTGGATCAGCAGTTGAAAACCGAAGCAACTGCTCCCTGCCCTTCCTGCAGGTACTTACAGCCAACATCCAACACTAAGGAGGCACCAACGACGACGACACGAGTCGAGCCCCACACCATGACCACCAGATGCAAGGAGCAGATGAGACCCATAGGTGGGTGAGACTGGTGTGTCACGCAGCAGCAGCAGAGACAAATGCCAGCACCACAGGCAGCTGCCTTGGTGAGGCAGAGCAACCGTGCAGTTGAAGGGTGCCAAACCACAATCGCTGCTACGACGCACAAGCGTTACAGCGCTCAGCTGAGCTCAAGGGCAGTGTAGTTGCCACCAACAGCAGTGAATGCCTCCCAAGTGTCTGGCAGTGTGGTGATATCAGATGCAGTCCTGCTGGCTGGCATAGGGCATTCAAAAGTAGCATACTGCCCCTTGGACCTTTGTGGGGTAGCGTTCGTGTTGGGGTATAATTGCATACACTGCAGCAGCCAGCTGTGCGTCTCCTCATCCATGTGACTATGCACGTGCTCAATGGACCTCTTGCATTTAGTTGAGTGGGGTGGATCAAGCAGCAGCTGCCATCCCTGAGGCAGGAGGCTGGCTGCTTCGCTGTGCACCATGGGGACCCCAGTCGCTGCAGATGATGAAGTGCTCTGTGTGCCTCAGCCAGCAGCAACACATTTGTCCTGCAGCCCATGCACAGCTCCCTGAACATGTCATTGTTATGTGCTGTTGTAATGTATGTGGTTGGCTGGATGGATGTCCTGGACCCCCCTTGTGTGCAGGTGCATTGCGGCGAAACAAAGGCGACATGCGCAAGGCGGGGCGAACATGCGGGCAGCACAGCAGCATAGCAGTGATGAGATGCCACAAGATAGTCAACCCCACACCATATGCAGGCCACACTGGTTGCTGCAAGCAGCAGCTTTACTACAACTGCAGCTGCCAGCCAGGCGCACAGCACGTGGCATGCTTGGGGGGCGGAACCGCCAACCCCAGCGAAACAGCCCTCAACGGCCACGCATGCAGCAGGAAGGGCAGCAGCTGGCAGGGGGTGCTGTATGGATTGTGTGATGCTGAGCAGTTGATTGAGCTATATGCTGTAGAAGCACATAGCCTTGACAAGCCTGAACATGCTGTTGTGTTTGGCGGGTTGACCGTGTGCCCTGCGTCAAACCGCGAAATTGTCATTGTTGCCGCGGCATGCAGCTTGGTAATCAAAGTGAACGGCCAAGGGCACAGTACTATAGTACTGACACGTGCCAACAGTTGTGACAGTAGCCTTGCTGAAATGAGGCTCAAGGACCAGTTGTATGCTCAAGAGGTCCTGGGGTAGGGTTTGAGTGTGTTGCGGTTGTTGATGGTTGAGGACATCAGCAACACAACAGCCCTAGCTGCCATATGCAAAAGGTGCCAAGCAGCCAGGCGACAATAGTGACAGTGCCATATGCCAAGGCCAAGGCAAGGGTGGCACAGTAGGTGACGGCGCCCGGGAGGGTCATGTTGCCGGTGGTGGGGGGGTAGGGGGGTGGCGGCCCAGAAACTGTCATTGGCGACGGCTGCTAGCACAGGCCATGAACGCTGGTAAGGCTAGGGTAGGTGCACTATCGCTGCTGAGGTGACGCAATGGCACACTGTGCCGGGGCCCTTGGAGCCCTGTTGGTGCCAAGTCAGTGCACAGCCCCAGACACAGGGGGGTGGACAATGAATCTCGCGGGTGTTGCAGTCAGCTGTAGAGCAAGTCCTAAGGAACAAAGTGATATGCTTAAAAAGTGCAGCCTTGCTCTGGTGTTTCCGCAATTTGAATAAACGTATGCCCCGCTGCGCAGATTGGCGGTAAGCGGAATTCTCGTTTTTTCGGCCCAGCTGGCCCCAGCACTGGCTCTCAGATGTTTTTCCTGTATCTCTGCAAGGCCGTGCTAGCTTGTGCCTTGTATCTGTGCGGTGTACATGCAGCAAGAGCGAAGTATTGCTGCAGTGAGATTGTGCTGTCTCGCCCTGTACTGTGTTGGAGCGGTGAAATTGGCATTCTGGGACCTGGGGTAACTGATGTGACCTTCAGCATACTGTACCACATAAAGGCCTCACCGCGGGCTCATCTGCGTAGCTGATTCCGCTTGATAGTGTTGTTGTGAGTCGAAATGTGCTGCCAGTCGCTGCTGTGTGGTTGCTCTTTTGTCCGTGGTTGGCTGACGTAACCGTTGACTGTGTTTCTGGCGCTGCTGAGCCTCTCAGGGAGTCTTTGGACCGAGCTACGCGAGAACAGCCTGGCAAGCCTCGTAACTTTGTGGAAGGAATGCGCACATTAAACGCAATTGCTTTGCATGAGAAACGCTGCACACGAGTGCGTCTGCTTGGGCTGAGCCGGCGAAACCCCCAGAGAATCATTGTCCACCCCCCTGTGTCTAACCCCTGACCTGCACCCTGACTGACGTCCGTGTTCTCTGCGGAAACACGGACGATTGCGGCCTTGTTTTCAGTGAAATCAATGCTTGTAATGCGTACGTTCTTGTCAGCTCTGCAGCCCGTGTGCAACTCGCCATCTTGATTTTAGCAGTCAGCAGGAGTGTCAGCATCTGCTGTGCTGGATTCTTGGTTTCTTCTAGCGGCTTCATCTTGCTCTGCAATTCAAACAGTTGAACTTGTATGTTGTCAAGTAAAAGTTTCAGCTTAGCAGAGAGGCTGGAGCAGCAGCAGCAGCAGCTGAGGGCTGGTGTGATGTTCCAGATCAACCAACAGGTGTGTGGGCCACACTGCAGCACACCAGCAGGAGCATCGGCCCCATGGAGCATTCTCAACATTATGATTTCACTTGGTGAATGCATTGGAGGCCCCCTGCACATCCAGATCAGGCTCAGCACAGAACAGCCTTGGCAGCAGCAGTAGCAGTAATTGCAAGAACAGTGCCACTAAGCTGCATGAGACCCACAGCAGAGCTACACAGCAGAAGCAGCCAGCCTGCATGGTGCTGGATCAGCAGTTGAAAACCGAAGCAACTGCTCCCTGCCCTTCCTGCAGGTACTTACAGCCAACATCCAACACTAAGGAGGCACCAACGACGACACGAGTCGAGCCCCACACCATGACCACCAGATGCAAGGAGCAGATGAGACCCATAGGTGGGTGAGACTGGTGTGTCACGCAGCAGCAGCAGAGACAAATGCCAGCACCACAGGCAGCTGCCTTGGTGAGGCAGAGCAACCGTGCAGTTGAAGGGTGCCAAACCACAATCGCTGCTACGACGCACAAGCGTTACAGCGCTCAGCTGAGCTCAAGGGCAGTGTAGTTGCCACCAACAGCAGTGAATGCCTCCCAAGTGTCTGGCAGTGTGGTGATATCAGATGCAGTCCTGCTGGCTGGCATAGGGCATTCAAAAGTAGCATACTGCCCCTTGGACCTTTGTGGGGTAGCGTTCGTGTGGGGTATAATTGCATACACTGCAGCAGCCAGCTGTGCGTCTCCTCATCCATGTGACTATGCACGTGCTCAATGGACCTCTTGCATTTAGTTGAGTGGGGTGGATCAAGCAGCAGCTGCCATCCCTGAGGCAGGAGGCTGGCTGCTTCGCTGTGCACCATGGGGACCCCAGTCGCTGCAGATGATGAAGTGCTCTGTGTGCCTCAGCCAGCAGCAACACATTTGTCCTGCAGCCCATGCACAGCTCCCTGAACATGTCATTGTTATGTGCTGTTGTAATGTATGTGGTTGGCTGGATGGATGTCCTGGACCCCCCTTTGTGTGCAGGTGCATTGCGGCGAAACAAGGCGACATGCGCAAGGCGGGCGAACATGCGGGCAGCACAGCAGCATAGCAGTGATGAGATGCCACAAGATAGTCAACCCCACACCATATGCAGGCCACACTGGTTGCTGCAAGCAGCAGCTTTACTACAACTGCAGCTGCCAGCCAGGCGCACAGCACGTGGCATGCTTGGGGGGCGGAACCGCCACCCCAGCGAAACAGCCCTCAACGGCCACGCATGCAGCAGGAAGGGCAGCAGCTGGCAGGGGGTGCTGTATGGATTGTGTGATGCTGAGCAGTTGATTGAGCTATATGCTGTAGAAGCACATAGCCTTGACAAGCCTGAACATGCTGTTGTGTTTGGCGGGTTGACCGTGTGCCCTGCGTCAAACCGCGAAATGTCATTGTTGCCGCGGCATGCAGCTTGGTAATCAAAGTGAACGGCCAAGGGCACAGTACTATAGTACTGACACGTGCCAACAGTTGTGACAGTAGCCTTGCTGAAATGAGGCTCAAGGACCAGTTGTATGCTCAAGAGGTCCTGGGGTAGGGTTTGAGTGTGTTGCGGTTGTTGATGGTTGAGGACATCAGCAACACAACAGCCCTAGCTGCCATATGCAAAAGGTGCCAAGCAGCCAGGCGACAATAGTGACAGTGCCATATGCCAAGGCCAAGGCAAGGGTGGCACAGTAGGTGACGGCGCCCGGGAGGGTCATGTTGCCGGTGGTGGGGGGGTAGGGGGGTGGCGGCCCAGAAACTGTCATTGGCGACGGCTGCTAGCACAGGCCATGAACGCTGGTAAGGCTAGGGTAGGTGCACTATCGCTGCTGAGTGTGACGCAATGGCACACTGTGCCGGGCCCTTGGAGCCCTGTTGGTGCCAAGTCAGTGCACAGCCCCAGACACAGGGGGGTGGACAATGAATCTCGCGGGTGTTGCAGTCAGCTGTAGAGCAAGTCCTAAGGAACAAAGTGATATGCTTAAAAAGTGCAGCCTTGCTCTGGTGTTTCCGCAATTTGAATAAACGTATGCCCCGCTGCGCAGATTGGCGGTAAGCGGAATTCTCGTTTTTTCGGCCCAGCTGGCCCCAGCACTGGCTCTCAGATGTTTTTCCTGTATCTCTGCAAGGCCGTGCTAGCTTGTGCCTTGTATCTGTGCGGTGTACATGCAGCAAGAGCGAAGTATTGCTGCAGTGAGATTGTGCTGTCTCGCCCTGTACTGTGTTGGAGCGGTGAAATTGGCATTCTGGGACCTGGGGTAACTGATGTGACCTTCAGCATACTGTACCACATAAAGGCCTCACCGCGGGCTCATCTGCGTAGCTGATTCCGCTTGATAGTGTTGTTGTGAGTCGAAATGTGCTGCCAGTCGCTGCTGTGTGGTTGCTCTTTTGTCCGTGGTTGGCTGACGTAACCGTTGACTGTGTTTCTGGCGCTGCTGAGCCTCTCAGGGAGTCTTTGGACCGAGCTACGCGAGAACAGCCTGGCAAGCCTCGTAACTTTGTGGAAGGAATGCGCACATTAAACGCAGTTGCTTTGCATGAGAAACGCTGCACACGAGTGCGTCTGCTTGGGCTGAGCCGGCGAAACCCCCAGAGATCATTGTCCACCCCCCTGTGTCTAACCCCTGACCTGCACCCTGACTGACGTCCGTGTTCTCTGCGGAAACACGGACGATTGCGGCCTTGTTTTCAGTGAAATCAATGCTTGTAATGCGTACGTTCTTGTCAGCTCTGCAGCCCGTGTGCAACTCGCCATCTTGATTTTAGCAGTCAGCAGGAGTGTCAGCATCTGCTGTGCTGGATTCTTGGTTTCTTCTAGCGGCTTCATCTTGCTCTGCAATTCAAACAGTTGAACTTGTATGTTGTCAAGTAAAAGTTTCAGCTTAGCAGAGAGGCTGGAGCAGCAGCAGCAGCAGCTGAGGGCTGGTGTGATGTTCCAGATCAACCAACAGTGTGTGGGCCACACTGCAGCACACCAGCAGGAGCATCGGCCCCATGGAGCATTCTCAACATTATGATTCACTTGGTGAATGCATTGGAGGCCCCCTGCACATCCAGATCAGGCTCAGCACAGAACAGCCTTGGCAGCAGCAGTAGCAGTAATTGCAAGAACAGTGCCACTAAGCTGCATGAGACCCACAGCAGAGCTACACAGCAGAAGCAGCCAGCCTGCATGGTGCTGGATCAGCAGTTGAAAACCGAAGCAACTGCTCCCTGCCCTTCCTGCAGGTACTTACAGCCAACATCCAACACTAAGGAGGCACCAACGACGACACGAGTCGAGCCCCACACCATGACCACCAGATGCAAGGAGCAGATGAGACCCATAGGTGGGTGAGACTGGTGTGTCACGCAGCAGCAGCAGAGACAAATGCCAGCACCACAGGCAGCTGCCTTGGAGGCAGAGCAACCGTGCAGTTGAAGGGTGCCAAACCACAATCGCTGCTACGACGCACAAGCGTTACAGCGCTCAGCTGAGCTCAAGGCAGTGTAGTTGCCACCAACAGCAGTGAATGCCTCCCAAGTGTCTGGCAGTGTGTGATATCAGATGCAGTCCTGCTGGCTGGCATAGGGCATTCAAAAGTAGCATACTGCCCCTTGGACCTTTGTGGGGTAGCGTTCGTGTTGGGGTATAATTGCATACACTGCAGCAGCCAGCTGTGCGTCTCCTCATCCATGTGACTATGCACGTGCTCAATGGACCTCTTGCATTTAGTTGAGTGGGGTGGATCAAGCAGCAGCTGCCATCCCTGAGGCAGGAGGCTGGCTGCTTCGCTGTGCACCATGGGACCCCCAGTCGCTGCAGATGATGAAGTGCTCTGTGTGCCTCAGCACAGCAACACATTTGTCCTGCAGCCCATGCACAGCTCCCTGAACATGTCATTGTTATGTGCTGTTGTAATGTATGTGGTTGGCTGGATGGATGTCCTGGACCCCCCTTTGTTGCAGGTGCATTGCGGCGAAACAAAGGCGACATGCGCAAGGCGGGGCGAACATGCGGGCAGCACAGCAGCATAGCAGTGATGAGATGCCACAGATAGTCAACCCCACACCATATGCAGGCCACACTGGTTGCTGCAAGCAGCAGCTTTACTACAACTGCAGCTGCCAGCCAGGCGCACAGCACGTGGCATGCTTGGGGGGCGGAACCGCCAACCCCAGCGAAACAGCCCTCAACGGCCACGCATGCAGCAGGAAGGGCAGCAGCTGGCAGGGGGTGCTGTATGGATTGTGTGATGCTGAGCAGTTGATTGAGCTATATGCTGTAGAACACATAGCCTTGACAAGCCTGAACATGCTGTTGTGTTTGGCGGGTTGACCGTGTGCCCTGCGTCAACCGCGAAATTGTCATTGTTGCCGCGGCATGCAGCTTGGTAATCAAGTGAACGGCCAAGGGCACAGTACTATAGTACTGACACGTGCCAACAGTTGTGACAGTAGCCTTGCTGAAATGAGGCTCAAGGACCAGTTGTATGCTCAAGAGGTCCTGGGGTAGGGTTTGAGTGTGTTGCGGTTGTTGATGGTTGAGGACATCAGCACCAACAGCCCTAGCTGCCCATATGCAAAAGGTGCCAAGCAGCCAGGCGACAATAGTGACAGTGCCATATGCCAAGGCCAGGCAAGGGTGGCACAGTAGGTGACGGCGCCCGGGAGGGTCATGTTGCCGGTGGTGGGGGGTAGGGGGTGGCGGCCCAGAAACTGTCATTGGCGACGGCTGCTAGCACAGGCCATGAACGCTGGTAAGGCTAGGGTAGGTGCACTATCGCTGCTGAGTGTGACGCAATGGCACACTGTGCCGGGGCCCTTGGAGCCCTGTTGGTGCCAAGTCAGTGCACAGCCCAGACACAGGGGGTGGACAATGAATCTCGCGGTGTTGCAGTCAGCTGTAGAGCAATCCTAAGGAACAAAGTGATATGCTTAAAGTGCAGCCTTGCTCTGGTGTTTCCGCAATTTGAATAAACGTAT